>CAXAQZ010000750.1:0-64540 GCA_963971145.1 Sussaba pulchella
TGCAAATTGCGACGACTTTTCGAAAAAATTATTACTTGAAAGATCCGTGGGTGGATTCACACAAAATAACAATGAGAGCGATAATCCACTTATCTGGAAAGATGGCCCGAAGCATCTACCTGGAGGTATACTACCGGTCGAAATTGCAGTTTACACATCTGCCTGTGTTTCCAATGAATGCAAAATTGCGGATTTGGAGATTTTTAAAACACTACGGACGCCCTGAGGCTCTCATGCCCTCGAGCAGACGGGACCGACCAAGGCCCTGGAATGAATGACTATGTAAGTTTTCCAAATTAAATTTTATCCACGAAAAGCCTCGACGACTCGAAACCTTACCTCAAAATCATGTTGTCTTGAAAGTGCTTTTGTGGTGAGCATGATTTCTACGCAGCAATTTAGCCGACCGATTTGATTAGTTCACGCGATTCATTCTAATTATAATAGATAATTCGTAAATGAAATGTTATTTATTTTGACCAAAATTTATATTTTTTAGGGTCAAAAACCTAATTTTTGGAAACTCAGAACTTTAACTTTTTAGAATAATCGACATTATTCCAAAAGTCTAAGTTTCGCGCAACTATCTTCACGTGGTTGAATGAGCTACGGTACTATACCTATTTATACTTTGTCGAACCCCTGAGCCGGCGGAATTTCGAGACCAACACTACGGACTGCGTGATTTCGAAAAAAGGTTTTTTAGGACAACGACTTTGAAAGATCGTAGCTCCGTCAAAAAGAATGTCACTGATTTTACATAAAAACCGTTACGGAGCTTATTGAAAATTCCGTGTTGATTTAATTCTGTTTGAGTAAATTAGAACCGCCGTGTCCCGAATTACCACGTGGAGGAGACAAAACAAAACTCCGATTTTCACAGAATTTCATACTTCCACTTTGATGATCGACTGGGCTAAGAAATTTTTGTCTGCGAGAAAAAATTAAACGATTTTACCGGGTTCCTGAAATATCAATTTATTTCCATGAGCGTGCAGAATCCACATGCCGACAGACAGTCGCACGATTCAAGCAGATTCTAGGGCTAATTGGCAAATGGAAGCTCATTCTGCACGCTCATAGAAATACATTCATATTTCAGGGACCTGTCAAGATTGAAGATTTTTTTTGGATAAATCGCCAGCATACCAAAGTTTTTTTTTGAAAGTAGTGAATTAAAAAAAAAGTTCTTAACTCCAGCCGAGAGTCTAAGTAGCGGTATGAAAACCTGTAAGAACGGAATTATTTTTTTGTCTCTATCACGTGATAATTCGGAATACAGCTATCGGAGTTTACTGAACGAGGGCTCATTCAACGAGGAATTAAATGAGCTTCTCAACGGTTTCATAAAAAATTGGCAGCTTCATTTTTGACGGAGCTACCATCTTTCAAAGTCGCAACTAGTTTTTGATATAGCTCGTGGTGAGTGCTTCGATACTCTGTGACGGTAGTGTAACCTCATGAAAAAAGGTATTTCGGTGCCTTAAGTGGTACTTACTCTTTGCACCATAAACTTAACACACTAAAAAAATACAGAAAATAGCAGAACAATCACATTACGGGCCCAAGGGTATCGCGGGTTCCAACGTGGCGAAGCGTGTGTCCTAATTATTCATTGTTGTAAAGAAACTGACGCTTCTCGACAAACGCAAACCACGTGGTCGTGAAAAAAGAACCGTAAAATTATCCGAAGATTGCGTTTTAAAAGGCTTTTTTCGAATGTTCAATACCGGAAATTTAGCTCAAACTTTTGGTGTGGTCCCTGGGACCTGTTGATACCGTTGAATAAAAATAAATTATTGGTTTGTTCTTTGTTACATTTAATTTCGGCAACATTGTCGAGAATTTCTGTTAATGATGATATCAATTAATCGTTTCTACATTGATTCATTTCGCTGGATCTGGTTCATTATTCGATAAAAAATGAAATAAAAATCAGTTCTTACCTTAAACTCATTTTTCTCTAGTAGGAACTGGGATTCCTCTGCGGGTTGAAGAGACAATAGATAATAATGCTATTTTTTCAATCAAAATATCGGGGGCGGGAGGGAGGTTTGACAATCATAGGAAATTAATGATGTTGCTTGCAGCAATGCAAAGTGCATTGATTTGCAATGACAGACCCCTTTAGTGGTGCCTGTGGAGCAAATAAGCTGAAGGAAATGAGTTTCGGGCATCAGCGAACACAATCTAGGCCAAAAGAGAGGAGGAAGCTGAGAGATACGGAGATAAATCATTGCATTAAAGCTTAGAGGGGTGACTAGTTCCTTTCTGTCACAGGGATCACGTTCTCCTGCACCCTAGGTGCACTTGAAAGAGAATCGGAAGAATTGTCGGTGCGTCTGGCATATGAAATAATTTATAGTATTCTTGAAATTGCTTAGAACTTTTCATTTGTGACTGTAAATATCAATTCCTTCGCTTTCTATCTGACAAGGGGAGTTCTCGAAAGGCGGGACCTACTTTTCGATGGGGATTTCTTCACCGGTAGTTGTCCTCTCCCAGGACACCGTGGTATCCGCTTTTGAGTCAACACTCAGGCGTTTTTGGGTTATGAATTTTTAAAAATTGACGTGACCTCTGGTTTTTCATGTCGTCCCTACGAAAATCCTATCGTTCGTATAACCAGCGTAGCCGAGCGGTTAGCGGCACGGTAAGTCTTTCGGACCCTGCCAACACGGGTTCGAGCCTCGGCTTTTCTCTCAATTTTTTTCTCACAAATTCATGTGAATTAGGCTTTCAATAATTATAAAGGTTCAATTTCAATAACGAATTGATATTGCAAATTGAATTTCGCTAAAAAATTATCTAGAGACATTTTTTTTATTGGCTATCTTGGGATATTGAAACACCGATGTCTTTGAATGTGAACGAAATCTGCTTCCCGACGAACCTATGGAAAAAATGTGACTGCGGGAAAGTTTCTTTTATAAAGTGTCCGTGGTGTGCGAAATGTTTGTGTTTAACATGTTTCTACGATTGGTATCATCCAAAAAATTGTAGCCAATTATCCGACAGCGATAACGATGAATAAAGTGTATTGTCCATTAACGATTATGTTCCTATGCCTGATGGTTAACCCGTAATGGTCACACCTCCAAAAAATTACGTATTGGTCACACAGGGTCCAGCGGACCCTACGCAGAAAAACAGTTGCCATTTGCGTTATTTTTCATGTATTGACTTCAATCTTGTACGGAAATAAAGTTTAAAAATTCCTCTTTATAATACAATTTTTTTTTCTTTTCAATAATTTGTTTTTTACAAACAAACGCGAGAATACATTTTTTTTTAAATAACTTGTTTTTACTAAAAAAAATCGCCGAATTTTTAATTTTATAGATAAATCCAAAAATCTTGTTGGGTTGTACTCTCGAAATTGTATACTATTAAGAAAAAAATACCATAATATCGAGCTTTTCAAAAAGTATATTTATTCTGAAGATTGAAGTTGTCAATTTTAATGTTACTTCTAAAATGAGATAAATCGACTTCGAGGATATGAAATGAAGTGAAAACATTGTTTTTTATTCAAAAATAGTATATTAAGCAACGAGTGCGGAAAGCCGGCCATTACTGGGTGATTCCGGCTGCCCGCACGAGTAGCTTATACTATTTTTCTTTACAAGTGCATGAAGATGCTCGCACTAGTTGTCCCTTTACCGTTTGGGAGATACGTGGTCTTCCACGGTTTTTTGATTACCCACGGTGACTAGCTTCACAGCGTGGGTAATGTAGTCAAAATCGCACGCTTGCGTGCAGGTGCACGGCTTTCGAAAACTAATGGAGACTGTTGTGGAACCTTCAAACAACAACTGATGGTGCCACCCATTCTATTCAGAACTATATTTTGGGAGTTACATCAATTCAAAAGTCACACAGGGTTCAGCGGACCCTGTTACGGGTTAATAATAAATGAATAGATTTTATCAATACCGATCATTGGTGTTTCAATACCCCAAGATACCCAATAGAAAAAATGTCTAGATAATTTTTTAGTGAGATTCAATTTGCAATATCAATTTGTTATTAAAATTAAACCTTTATAATTATTGAAAGCCTAATTCACATGAATTTGTGAGAAAAAAATTGAGAGAAAAGCCGGGGCTCGAACCCGTGTTGGCAGGGTCCGAAAGACTTACCGTGCCGCTAACCGCTCGGCTACGCTGGTTATACGAACGATAGAATTTTCGTAGGGACGACATGAAAAACCAGAGGTCACGTCAATTTTTAAAAATTCATAACTCAAAAACGCCTGAGTGTTGACTCAAACGCGGATACCACGGTGTTCTGGGAGAGGAACACTACCGGTGAAGAAATCCCCATCGAAAAGTAGGTCCCGCCTTTCGAGATCTCCCTTTGTAAGCAGATGTGATGCCCAAATAAAAATGAACCCATCATTTGGCCTCTGCTTCATTTTTCGTATTTTGACGCACGTTATTCCCCAACCATGTGACAGGAGAGCGATAGTGATGTCACAGGGCGATATTTTGCGTATCAGGCACGTTAATCATTCTATTTATCCATTTTGACACTGTCTTGTGACTCCGGCTCCGTATGTGCTTCCATGTTATAGGGAAACATAAGATTCCTGTCTTTTCTCTTATAACCAAATAAGTTATGATACAAATAATTTACGAGAAACTTTTTTTCACCTACTTTAATCAGTCAATTATCCTTCCATTTCCATTGGAATCGCCAAAATGTTTTACCTACGTTTTCACATTTCCAGATGCTCGCCAAGAACAGTGTGGTCAAACCAAATGCTATGAAACCGGAACCGGATTGGGAATTGATTGTGGATCAGGTGTATAAAGCTGACACCCCTACCAAGCCGAACGATATTGTTGGACGTGTGGATGGCCATTTTGTAGACTTCGAATATGTTAGTTTTAATTCCATCGGAACTACCCCTAACGAGATAAGCGTAGTTTTTGGAAAATGGGAAGGATCAGAATTCAATTTTTGCGAGTGATATCTGCTGGATATTTATGGGCTCTCGAATAAGCATCTGCCCAATTTCTGGAGACTACCCCTTCCCAAGAAAACTCACCCCCCCCCGCCCCACCTCATATGTTTCACAGTAGAATCCTGAAATAACTCAGCAGACCATTCCTTCTTGCCTTATTTATAGGCTACTTATAGGCTCTCAACATAGACTTAACCCGTTTTTTCGAACCACCCCTTTTCAAACAAACCACACCTACTGTATATTCATCTAGGTGAGAAGTTGGAAAAAGTCCGTAGACTATTCGTTCTCATTCAGGAATTATTGGCTACTTATAGGTTCTCCGAAAAGCCTGATCTCGATTTTTTCGAACCACCCCTTCTACAAAAAACCACCCTTACCGTATATTTGTCTCGGTAAAAACTTAAAAAAAGTCAGCAAACCATTCGTTCTTGTCCAGGAATTATGGGCTATATATAGGCTCCTGAAAGCCTGATCCCGATTTTTTCGCACCACCCTTTCTAAAAAAACCACCCTTACCGTATATCTGACTAGGTAAAAACTTAAAATATGCAGCAAGCCATCCGTTCTTGTCCAGAAATTGTAGGCTATCAATAGGCTATCCGAAAAGCCTCATCCCGATTTTTTGAATAACCCCTTTTTAAAAAACTTTTTTGTGATTTAAAAAAAAAAAAAGGTCCAAGAAAATCGGGATGAGGCCTTTTGGAGAGACCATAAGTAGACCATTATTCCTGGATAAGAACGAATGGCTTGCTGACTTTTTCAAAGTTTTTACCTGGACAGATATACGGTAAGGATGGTTTTTTGAAAGGGGCGGCTTGAAGACTTCGAAGCGAGGCTTTTCGGAGAGCCCATAAGTAGCCTATAATTCCTGGACAAGGACGAACGGTTTGCTGACTTATTTTCAATTTTTACCTATATAGATATACGGTAAGGGTGGTTTTTTTTAAAAGCGGTGATTCGAAGAAATCGGAATAAGACGTTTCGGAGAGCCTATCGATAGCCCATAATTCCTGGACAAGAACGAATGATTTGCTTCATTTTTTGAAGTTCTCACTCAGACAGATATACGGTGAGGGTTGTTCTTTTTAAATAGGGTAGTTCCCGAAAATCGGAATGACGCTTTTCGGAGAGGTCATAAATAGTCCATAACTTCCAGACTAGAACGAATGGTTTGCTGACTTTTTCTAAGTTTTTATCCCGATAGATATACGGTAAGGGTGTTTTTTTTAACAGAAGTGCTTCGAAGAAATCGGAATGAGGCTTTTCGGAGAGCCTATAGATAGCCCATAACTCCTGAATGAGAACGAATAGTCTGCAGACTTTTTTTAAACTTTTTACCTAGATTTATATACGGTAGGGGCGGTTTTTTTTAAAAGGGCTGGGTCGAATAAATCGGGTTAAATCTATGTTGAGAGCCTATAAGTAGCCCATAAATACTGGGCAAGAAAGAAAGGTCTGCTGAGTTATTTCAAGCTTCTACTGTGAAACATGAGGTGGGGGGGGGGGGGTGTTTTTTTTAAAAGGGGTAATTTTGAAAAATTGGGCTGATGCTTATCCGAGAGCCCATAAATAGCCCATGAAAATCCAGCCGAGATCACTCGCAAAAATTGAATTTTGATTTTTTTTTAATTTCCCAATAACTACCCTCATATCGTTAGGGGTAGTTTTGATGGAATCGAAACTTGAATATTCGAAGAGCCCATGAAAAGCCCATGAATATAGGCCGATTCAAATATATTTTCAACTTTGAAAACAAAAAGTTGGCGCTGACTTGATATCAAGCTAGCACTCCCACTTTTGAAATTGAATTTCCTCAAAAAGTTGATGAGCCCAAAAATGATTTCTAGCAGGTTTGGAGAGCCCATTAAAAGCCCCTAATTTCCACACGTCCAAAAATATCATCCGGCTTGGTGGGGGTGATAGCTTTATACACCTGTGTGGATCTAGAATGAAGAAATAATATTGCTAACGAATTTCGAAGCAAAATCGAGATAAAAATCATGAGTTAAAAACATGATGGAACATGGGAGAAATACAATGGCCGGCGCATAAGTTTTTATTATCATGTTGTGTCCCCGGATGGCCCGTGTCTCGTTAGACTCTTGGATTACGGGTCAGGAGGGATATGTTGTTTTGGGACCACTTGCCAATTAAGAGTAAAACTCAAATAAATATTTGTACGGTTGAGATTTATTATAATGATGTTCCTTGAAATTTTGTGTACACAGGTTGACCGAATTCGGAATGCGATATCGTCTTACACGTCGTGACGCTATCCATTCAAAGATTACAATTTACTCACAGATTTCTCGATTAGTTACTCCGCGCTGTTTTAATCGGAAACCGAACCGTCCGCACTGGATCACTGGTTCGCGTTTGATTTAGAACACGCACTCGCGTAATTGATTATGTTATTTTGTTAATTGCGGTGCAACGTACTGTACGATTACCGTGCCGCGAGTTTATCTCAAAGATTCACGCTCGCGTTCCTAAGACCGATGTGGAGAACTCTGTCACGGCACGGGAGTCTACTTTGAGGAGGATCGCTCAATTTGATGGTTCGAGTAAGACTGACTCTTTGATGGTGAGCTTTCGGTTGCTCGAGGCTCGTCGTCGAAAAGCTGAGTTTTCGATTTTGGTGATCTGACCGTTGCTGGCCAATCACATGATACTTGGTCAGCACGGTCAATGTTCGAGGTCTTTTGAAATGAATTCATTTGATTAAATATTGTGGTAACGGAAATGCTGTATTTCCGTTACTTATGGCAACGAACAGATCACGGCGACGGAGGGGGTTCCAACCAATCGAGAGACGAGATAGAACGAGATAGAATATAGAGAGATAGACGAGGGAGGCACCCGGACCAGTATAAAAGGGCCATCCCAAAACTATAGAGGACAGTCAAATTTCACTGTTCTAGCCACCACCGGATTTCCAGCCATCGATTTGTACCAGCCGCAAGGAGCAGCGACCAAAGACAGCGAGGACCCACGGTGGAGTGCGAGACAATCGGAACGAGAGGAAAAGGAGCAATCAACGAGACAGCGAGATGGAGCGAGAACGGACAACGGACAACATCGACGTGAAAGTACACCGTATGTTGGAATCATAAAGATTCCAAGTTTCCATACCGGGAACACTGTTACAGGTTCCGGAAACTGACGGGGGCGCATCAGAGGGACGTGCAAGAACGAAGATCGTAGAGTTTTCCGATCCGGGTCCAGACGAGCGCCAAGTATACCCCTGCTCTAACGCCATCCGCTGACGGATCAACACTGCCAGATCCTCAGCCAAAGCAGTGATGTTAGGTGGAGGGGAAACGACATTTTTGAGCTTCCCCTTCTTCTTGGGTTTCGATGCCATCGGTGTGTGAGGAGAGGTAGCTCGCGCTCGGCGCTCATGATAGTGCCGCAGCCAATGGCATTACTCTGATCCTCCATCTTCCTTTACGTACGGCGCGACGTTTAAATTGAACGTATTGGTAAATTTTGCTTAAGATCTTTAGAAAAATATATAATAAATTTGCAAACATCTGTACCGAGGGTCGGAAAAACAGTTAAAATATTGGTGTGAACTGGAGTAGCACGCATTCCGCGCTACCGCCGAAAGGATAATCGGATAGGGCGCATGCGCGAGCTAGCAGACTAGAAGTATCAGCTGTAGTAATAAGCAGGAAAACAAGCTGATTGGCAGATCTTTAGAGCGATGCTGTTGGCTGCGCCTCACTGCGGCCGCTGTACATGCGCGAGACCGAGCCGTCGACGGCCGAAATGGTCGGTGGAGAGGGCATCGAATGGCCTCGATTTCATGAGTCCTGGCTTCCTAACATCACTGAGCCAAAGCACCGCGGGAACCTGACCAGCCGTCGCTAGAGAAGCCGCACGGAGGGGGTATCGACCACCGCGCTAGGCCACCGATCAGCCGATCGACCATCGACCGTCGAGGGGGCCACCCTTAGCATGACGCTGAAGCTAGCGGCCGGATCTAGCGGCCGCTACCGCCCGGCCGCGTGCGGTTTTGGATGAGACTGTACGCGCCAGCGGCTGCAGGCTACCCTAGCCTTTCCGCGACTATCCGAATACTGCTTGGACAGTATCTACTATAGAGTCCACGGGCATGCCACCAAAATTATGGCGATTTACACCCATATTCTGGCAACAATTACAAATACAACGACACCTGTAACGTCTCAGTGACGGCCTTAATCACTTAACAAAAAAATTATTCCCGAATCGGTGTGTGCCGCGTGACCGTTTTGTATAATGTAAAGTGCGCGCTCGAGCATTATTTTCTATAGAGTCCACACGCATGCGGCCGCTATATTAGCAATTTACCCACATATTCTAGCAATATTTACGAATCGAACGACACCTGTTCCCTCCCAGTGACGGCCTTAGGTACTTGACAAAAAAAATATTTCCGAATAAGTGTGTGCCGCGTGACCGTCTCGTATAATGCAAAGTGCGCGCTCGAGCATTATTTTCGATAGAGTCCACACGCATGCGGCCGCTATGTGAGCGATTTACATTAATATTCAAGCAACAATGACGAATACAAAGACACCAGTTTCGTCCCAGTGACGGCCTTAGTTACTTAACGAAAAAAAATTTCCCGAATCGGTGTGTGCCGCGCGACCGTCTTGTATAATGCAAAGTGCCCGCTCGAGCATTATTTATTATAGAGTTAACACGCATGCGGCCGCTATATTAGCGATTTACCCACATATTCTAGCAACAATGACGAATGTAACGATACCTCTTTCATCCCAGTGACGACCTTAGGTACTTGTCAAAAAAATTATTCCCGAATCGGTGTCTGCCGCGCGACTGTCTTGTATAATGCAAAGGGCGCGCTCGAGCATTATTTATAATAGATTCCACACGCATGCGGCCGCTATATTAGCAATTTACCCACGTATTCTAGCAACAATTACGAATCGAATGACACCTGTTTCGTCCCAGTGACGGCCTTAGTTAGTTGACAAAAAAATTAATTCCCAATCGGTGTCTGCCGTGTGACTGTCTTGTATAATGCAAAGTGCGATTTCTGGGGATTTCCAGGCAGACACCGGATCGAAAATAAATTTTTTGCCAAGTATGTAAGGCCGTCACTGGGACGAAACAGGCGTCGTTAGATTAGTAATTGTTGCCAAAATAAGTGGGTAAATTGATAATGTAGGGGCCGCATGCGTGTGGACTCTATAGACAATAATGCTCGAGCGCGCACTTTGCATTAAACGAGACGGTAGCGCAGCAGATACCGATTCGGGAATAATTTTTTTGACAAGTACCTAAGGTCGTCACTGGGATGAAACAGGTATCGTTACATTCGTCATTGTTGCTAGAATATGTGGGTAAATTGCTGATATAGCGGCCGCATGCGTGTGGATTCGGTATAATAAATAATGCTCGAGTGCGCATTTTGTATTATACACGTCGGTCGCGCGGCAGACACCGATTCGGAAATAATTTTTTTGCCAAGTATCTAATGCCGTCACTGGGACTGAACGGGTGTCGTTGTGTTCGTAATTGTTGCTAGAATATGTGGGTAAATTGCTGATATAGCGGCCGCATGCGTGTGGACTCGGTATAATAAATAATGCTCGAGCGCGCCTTTTGTATTATACCCGACAATCACACGGCAGACACCGATTCGAAATTTTTTTTTGTTAAGCAACTAAGGCCTTTACTTGGTCGAAACAGGTGTCGCTGTATTCGGTATAGTTCGGAGAATATCGGTGTAAATTTTGATAATTTTTGTGGTATGCGTGTGGATTCTACATCAGACAATGTCCAAGTAGTATTCGGATCGTCGCGGAAGGCTAGGGTAGCCTGCAGTCGCTGGCGTGTACAGTCTCATCCAAAACCTCACGCGGCCGGGCGGTATCGGCCGCTAGATCCGGCCGCTAGCTTCAGCATCATACCCTTACCGCCGTTGCGAACACCCGCGCGCAAGCCTCGCCGGACAGCGGGGTAAAGAGGCTGGCTAAGCGAAGACCAACGGAGCCCGTCCCACCTCACGACCCCCACAATTTAAAGACTACGCAAACAGGTGCCTCGTTACGTCCCCGTAACGCCACCACACAGACGCCTGAAGGGCTGCAACCCTCCAAACACGGGCGCGAGTGTATGGCCTTCTTCAAGGGGCATACAAACATATAAGGGAGGGGGTTCTTGGGCCTTCAGCTCGAAAAGATAATACTCTTCCTATCTTTTTGCATAAAACTAAGAAGTGGGAAACGGGAAATTTTAACCAATGAGATACAAAGAAAATTTGCCCTTTCCCATCCTTACCACTAGCTTCGTAGTTAAAAGCGAAACGCGTCTTAGAGAATAAGAAGGTGGGAGACGGTGTTTTCAACCAATAATAAATAAGGAAAACTACCTTCTCCAACCTGGTTAAATATTTTGTGTGGACCCGAAATTGTATAAAAGGTCCACACACGCGTCTTTTAGACAGTAATAATTCAACCTCCGACGTCGCAACATCTCTTAAAATCATTTCGGGCCCAGTCCCAACTAACAAATATTTTCAAGTATAATTCAAAGAAAAAGGACTCTAACTTTTTGTAAGTTTCCCCTCAATCCTCTTTCCAACTACCAAACTACCCCTTGTGAGTAACGCGTACCCACGCGGACTCTCATCTTCTAACCCGAAGGTAACGCCTACCCACGCGGACCTTCATAAAATCCAAATCCGAGAGTGACGCGTACCCACGCGGACTCTCATCCCAAATCCGAGAGTAACGCGTACCCACGCGGACTCTCATCCCAAATCACGGGAGTAACGCGTACCCACGCGGACTCCCATTCTTTTACTAATTAAATTAACACTAGTTTGGGATATAAAGGTAACGCGTACCCACGCGGACCTTTATCACACACACACTAACCCATACATACATTTTACACTTTATTCTCAATGAATATCACAAATAAATATATGAGAATAAATTTCTTTCTGAATCAAATCGTCAGCCCGTATCCCTGACCAATTAGCATTTGCTAAGGTCAAAAACAGGGCACATCTAATATATTGTTACGCCGGACGTACCATACTTTTCTTTTTGGTGACAGCGGTGGGATACAAAGACGATTTGATCCTAAGTCATGCCAGTTGACAACACCCCAAATAAAAATGTAAATATTTCAACAAACCCTCTTATTTCTAGTCAAAACCTTATACCCCATCCGCCGAAATGCCTGTGGGAGCATCACAGATTGTATCCCTTAAGGATGCAATCAAAGTGGTATCCGAATTCGACGGATACAATATTCCCGTTTTCGAATTTATCAATAGTTTCGAGGAAGCATTAGGTATGCTTCCCGCAAATGTAGAACAAAATTTACTAAAATTGATTCGTACAAAAATTATAGGAGAAGCAAAAAAATCGATACAGGGAACAAAACTCGAAAATTTAGCTAACTTATCAAAATATTTAAAAAATTTATATTTTCCCGGAAAGACGGTAAACCAAGTACGACGAGAACTCGGAGCGTTAATACAACTAGAAGACGAGGACACGATTAAATACATCAACCGGGTACGCCAAATCGGCAACCACATAATCGAGGCGTACAAAAATGCTAATGACGGTCAGATTAGCGACACGGAAAAAACCTCGATCGAAAAAGAATGCGTAGAGAGTTTTCTCGACGGCCTTAGGCCCGACATACAGATACGAATAAAAACGACCTACGACACGCTCGCGGACGCCGGTAAAGACGCCATAAACACAGATAGGAAGCAGAAAGCGATTAGGGAACTACGTACGCCTAAAACCAACAAACAGGAATCGCGTCGCGACGTAAGGGCTGTACAGACCGTCGCGGTCGCTTGCCAGATATGCAAGAGGCCGGGTCACGCAGCAGATAGGTGTTGGTTTAGGAACCAAGCGGCCGGGCCCTCGAAACAGTGGGACGCTCGACCGCAGGCAGCAATAAAAAAACCGCCCGATACGACTAACGACCGACCACAAAAAACTTGTAGGTACTGTAAAAAGGACGGATATATTATCGATGAATGTAGAAAGAGGGATTATAATAATAAACAGCGAGCTCAGGGAAACTCCAACGGTCTCTCGAAGAACGGGGTTTATCGGGAGACTCCAAATACATCGAAAGAAACCCCTCGAACAGCCTTCGCAATATCAACACAAAACGAGTCCGAGTAGCATACGTGAATTTGCGACAACGCTGCCGACCCCCAACAATACAGATAGAGTCATCAGTTGTAAATTCTCCAGTAGAATTAATGGTCGATTCTGGTTCTAAACCCAATCTCGTGAAAAAGGCTTATGTGAAATCGGAATCTCATATAGATAAGTGGGATATCTTAGAATTGCACGGAATAACGGCGACACTTGTAGAAACCTTAGGGTCCTTCTCGGTAGACATCTTAGGAAGTCCAGTCGTTTTCCATATAGTTGCAAACGATTTTCCGATCGAACAAGCTGGGATATTGGGTAATGAATTTTTCCAGAGATATAAGGCCACAATTGATTTCAAAGAGCACTGTCTATATTGGAAGAATAATAAAATCCGATTCTCGAGTCCGGAGGTAGTAACCATTCCTGCGCGCTCAATTTCAACTTTTTATGTGAGAGTAAAAAACACTGAAATTACAGAAGGCTATTTACCCAAACTAGAGGTCGGAGAAAATATTTATTTCGGTAAAGCGTTAGTCACAAATATCCAAGGTGTCGCGTACACCAAAGTCTACAACACGAGAGAGGAAGATATCGATATCGAAGTTCCTACTCTCACTCTTCAAGAATTTGAAGAGAATACAAAATCTACAAAATCAACTAAATTAATTAAATCAATTAAATCAATTAAATCTACTAAATCCACTAAATCTACTAAATCTACTAAATCTACAAATCCAACAAACTCGACGAACTCGTCAAAATCTTTCAAATCGAACACGCTCTGCTTGGCAATCGCAAGAAATACGAACCAAGACAACCGTGTAGAAAAAATAAAATCGCTGCTCCGTCTCGAACACTTAAATTCCGAAGAAAAAGCAAGCGTAAATGAATTATTAGAAGAAAGCGTAGAACAATTTCATATTCCGGATGAAAAATTAGGAGCTACTTCAAAATTAGAACACCCAATTTGCACAACCGATGAGCATCCCATCAACACCCGACAATATTGATATCCTCCTATACATAAAGACGAAATCACGCGACAAGTACAAGAACTTTATGACGGAGGCATAATAAAAACTTCACAATCCCCATTCAACAGTCCCGTATGGATTGTTCCCAAAAAACCGGACTCCAAAGGTAATAAGCGTTGGAGAATGGTTTTAGATTTTCGAGATCTCAATGAAAAAACGATAGGTGATTCATACCCTTTACCAAATATAACGGATATATTGGACCAACTCGGGGGACCAAAGTACTTCTCAGTATTCGATCTTGCTTCTGGTTTCCATCAAATTAAAGTAAAATCAGAAGATTCACATAAAACAGCTTTTTCAACACCTTTCGGGCATTATGAGTTTTCTCGAATGCCTTTCGGGTTGAAAAACGCCCCAGCAACATTTCAGAGATTAATGGACCGAGTCTTGAGCGGTCTTCAAGGTATCGAATTATTTGTTTACCTTGACGACATTGTTATCTACGCATCCTCGCTAGAGGAGCACAAAATAAAATATAGAAAATTGATAACTCGACTCGCCGGTGCAAATTTAAAATTACAACCAGATAAGTGCGAGTTTCTGCGGAAAGAAGTAACTTATTTGGGACATTTAATCACAGAAAACGGTATCAAACACGACCCCAAAAATATCGCTGCAGTGAGAGGGTACCCTGCCCCTCGCAACGTCAAAGGGGTGAGACAATTTTTAGGGTTGACCGGTTATTATCGGCGGTTCGTAAAAGGATATTCAAAAATTGCTAAACCAATAACTAATCTTCTAAAAAAGGATACAGTATTTTTATGGGGTGAAAAAGAAAAAAATGCATTCGAAGAATTGAAGGAAATCCTATGCAAGGAACCAATACTGAGACACCCTGATTTTACGAAACCTTTTATAATTACTACCGACGCATCAGGTTATGCAATCGGAGGCATATTATCTCAGGGCGAAATAGGTAAAGATTAACCAATCTCTTATGTTTCACGTACTCTTAACACTGCCGAGAAAAATTACGAGGTTTATGAAAACGAAGCTCTCGCGATAGTTTATGCTGTAAAATAATTCCACCCATACGTATACGGGAGGAAATTTACGATCGTCACGGATCATAAACCGCTTATTTGGTTCAAAAATTCGAAAGATCCGACATCTCGAGTCACTAAATGGAGATTTAAACTTGGGGACCATGATCACGATATTATCTATAAAGCTGGGAAATCGAATGTCAATGCAGACGCTCTGTCTCGCAACCCAGTCGAACAACAACACGTGAAGGTAGTAAAAAACAGTAAAAATCCGGCAAACGCGGTTACGGTAGAAGCAATGATTCACGAAGAGCCAAAATCAAAAGAAACTGAATTTATGGTAAGAAAGAGTACGCGAAATAAAAAGGGACCCCAGAGATTACGGGACGAATGGGACGCTCAGGTAGATAGCCCCGTAAAATCGAAAAGCGATAAGAATACAAAAACCAATAGCAAACATACCCAAAAAACGACACAAGCGATTCTCGACGAAAT
This sequence comes from Sussaba pulchella, assembly GCA_963971145.1. Classification (NCBI taxonomy): domain Eukaryota; kingdom Metazoa; phylum Arthropoda; class Insecta; order Hymenoptera; family Ichneumonidae; genus Sussaba; species Sussaba pulchella. The sequence continues at coordinate 15,641 of CAXAQZ010000750.1, forward strand.
ACAAAACCAATCAAGCGATTCAGAAACAACAAATGAAGATAGTGAAACGGAAGAAATTAGGAAGCATAACGAAGATAGAGTATTGGAAACAATAGATGAACATAATGAAATAGGAAAATTACGATATCCACGGAATATACTCGAATCTAAAGACCAGCTATTTATGAGGAGAGACAATTATGCATATTTCGTGGATCATAACGGTGAACCATGCGACCTAGGACGATCTTAATTTAGTAAAAACTATCAGTTCGGTCGAAATTCGAAAATATCAAACCAGGAGTAGCGCAAGCAAAAGAGTTTAAAAATAAATTTCATATTGCATTACCGTTACGACAATTTAGCGAAGGTCTCACGGATGTAATATCAGACATAAAAAATTCCCTTCGTAGTCTTAAAGAATTAGCAACCGAATTGGGTTTAAAAGCCATCAGCATCGCTAAAACAAACAAAATAGAAACAATAGGATGGTCATTAATAAGAAAAATCTTGTGCGAAATTAGCGAAACTTGGAACACAAAAATAATTATATGTACAGGAGCAATCCAATATGTAGAATCAACAAAACGTAAAGAAATTATTCAGGAAATGCATTCGTCCGCACTCGGTGGCCATAAAGGAGTATCGAAAACATGCAGTAGAATCAGACAACGTTATTTCTGGGAAAATATGAAATTAGATATACAACAACTCATAAGAAACTGTCTCGGTTGTCAGTTAATAAAATTAGTCCGCGTGAAAAACCGAAATCCGATGGTAATAACCGATACACCAAGAACAGCGTTTGATAAAGTCGCCATGGATATCGTGGGTCCTCTCGCGCGAACGAAAAATGATAACGAGTACATATTAACAATTCAGGACCAATTAACAAAATATTCGCTAGCAATTCCATTACCGAACGCAACAGCAGTAACAATAAGCATTGCTTTCGTCAAACGATTTATTTGCATTTTTGGATCACCAAGATCTGTTCTAACAGATCAAGGTAGCAATTTTCTCAGGAAAGTACTGAAAAACTTAGCGAAACAATTCAGAATTAAACATTTCAAAACCACGGTATTTCATCCGCAATCCAACGGTTCCATTGAAAGATCCCATCACGTCCCAGGAGAATATTTAAAACAATTTACAAATCAAGATCAAGAGTGGGACGAGTGGTTGGAACTTGCAACCTTCTCATATAATACAAGCACACATGACGGCACTAGACAAACGCCATTCGAACTAGTATTCGGAAAGTTAGCAAGGCTCCCATCCAGCGATCCACCTCTAAACGATCATGAGATTACTTACGACGATTATCTCACGAATTTAGTAACCCGATTGCACGAGTATCAGAGTTTAGCTAGAGACAATTTAATCGATGCTAAAGTAAAATCAAAAGGGTTCTATGATCGGAAAATAAAGCCCCAAACGTTAAAGACTGGTGATTTTGTTTTTCTTCAGAAAGGGCCTAAACCGGGAAAATTAGAAGACCATTACACTGGTCCTCATGAAGTATTAGAGACAAACCCAAAAGGGAATATTAAAATTCAAATAAAAAATAAACCTCGAGTCGTGAATATAAATAGGCTACGCCTCTCATATATCACACCACTAGCTCCGACCAATAATTAATCTCTTTCATTTCAACAAAAAAAAAGGGGGAAAAGAAAAGGAAGGAGTTCAAACCAAGGGTTTTCCACCAACTAAATAAATAAATAATTTTAGGAAAAAAAAGAAAAAAACTATATATCGAGATACATAGTCATATATATATATAGACATATATATACATTCGTACCTAAAAACAGAAAATAAATAAATAAATAATAATAATAAGAATATCGTAAAATCTACTATAAAAAATTATTACAAAAAAATAATTAAAAAAAAAAAATTATATACAAAACTCTCTTTTCTCGCTAAAAATGATGATCAAGGATATGTTACTCCTGTCATTATTGCTATGTGCTGTAACGCGAAATAATTCGCTGCACCTATCGAACTGCGCTCACAGCCTTCGCCACGACGACGCCGACAAGCCCAGGGTCCGATTAGGGAGATTATACTTTTATTCTAATTATTTTTCTTTGTTTTTTATTTTTTCCCATTATTGTAATCGTCCCGGGCGGCGAGACCTCACCGCAACCACGGACAGTACTGGAGACGGCGGGAGAGGAGTAAAGGAGGAGAGCGTTCCTGCGAGGGGTAGCCTCACCGATCACCGAGGCGGGGGGCCCCCCATCAAGATGCCTTGTCAACCTCCCCGACGGCAGAGCGGCCTACGGACGATAGAGCGGGCGAGGACCCCCGAAAATGTAGGTGCGCGGGGAGAGGTCAGAGTTGGTCGCCTGACCCCCCCGGCGCCGTAACGTAAGGAAAAGTAGGGGTTCAGGGGGGCACGAGCCATCCGTCGCGACGTTGCTCGTGGCTATTCTGTGGGAGTCGTCGTGGCGAGTGCTCGATCGGAAAGTTCGGTAAAGGAAAGATTTGGCTGAGATTTGAGTGTCGAGGTCCCGGTCCCGGAAGTAACGGAGGAGGGTTTTTTTTTGCATCGCCGGTGAGTCTCGTTCGATCAATCTTTGTCTCGGGACGAGAATAGGATAACACTGTGTAAATTGTAGTTTTTTCCCTGCCGTTGCGGCAGCGGTTCAGCTGCAGGGTCGGACGCCAGGTCCGTTATTCCTATTTTCTTGTGTACCGGGGTGGGCTGTCGGTCGCGGGTTCCGCAGAATAGTCTCTGACATTTCCGGTACTATCGTTTTTTTTGTATTTTTTTGTGAATCCGTAATTAAAGTGCGGGGTTATTTTGCCAAAGACGGCTGGATCGGCGGCGTTGGTTGTGGCGTCCGATTTCGAATTTGACCGGTGGGTTTTCGAATCGGATAGGCCGTTGGGGTCGTGAGTCGTCGTACCGGAGGTGTAAACTGTGTTTTGGCCGATAACAGATATTTTCTGGCACCGTACCGGTGTTATATCGAGCTCTGTTTCGAGTGTTTTTCCCCGGGGAAAGTCGGTTATCGGATATTTTCCGGTCCCGTTCCGGGGCATAATTGTGGGTTTTTTCCCCTGTTAATTTCGGGGCGATTTTGGAAATTGTACGTTAACGTGCGCGGATCCAGCCGTCTTTGGGGTACCGGCCGTTAGCGGGGCGTGGCGGGGAGACCGGACGATCCGAGCGTGTGTGTGATGTCGCTGTGCGTGTGACCGCGGGTAAAATTATTTTTCTTTTATTATTTTGTTGTATGTTTTTTTATTACCGCGGTGAACTGAGTAGCCGCAATCGGGAGTGAGTGTCGCGGGGTTTTTTTGTATTATTTAATTGGTTTCGAGTGTGGGAGTGAGAGTGAGGGAGAGTGGATCGTCGGTCTGGACCGCGGGTGGGCGAGCGAGTCGCGAGAGTGTGTGTGTTGGTGTGAGCGTGCGTGAGCGTCGACGTATATTTTTCTTTTATTGTTTTTCCGGGGTTTTTGTTGTATTCGTTTCCGAATTAAATCGGGTTTTTTTTTGCTCTCATTTATTACATTGCGTCTGAGTTTTTCTTTGCAATTTCCTTCCTTTCCGATCCGTGGGAAACCTGTGCGGTACGATTTCTGAGAACACCGCCACTCTGCCATTGGGGTAGGACTGCGGCTGGCCGGTGCAAAGCAGCCTGGCTCAGGGGTGGGATCTTTCCCGGCGTGCAAACGCCTGGCGCCCAGGGTAAAAAAATTAAGGGAAAGATTCCACGGGCTTTGGCTTGTGACGGGGACAAAATTCGCGTTACAGTGCAATAGTCGAAACGACGGCCATAATTGGGTACGATTGTGGCTCATCGAATTTAAATATAACTACACTATCATTACTCGACGTAGGCGAATGTAATATATCTGTTCCAGAAGTAATCGCAGACCCCGTGCATATACAACTGTTACAATTGAATCAGTTTACAAGTAATCGAGTCATACAATGCAAAGTCGAAATTCATCGAATCATTTATTATTGTGGAATGCATTCACATATTTCAATTGTGGCACACGGGCAGCTAGAATATTTGTCAGAAATTTCACCCGACGCATGCCAACAATTACATGTATGAGGAGATTATAGAATTGGCAATGCTTTCATCACCGGTATACGCAAAAACGAAACGGCAACCCGTAGCATAACCCTAGCGGGATCAGTAGGGAATGACGGAACATGCCACGGATCTCAGTTTTCCGATCCATATGGAATCTGGGACGAGGTAGTAGTACAAGCAACCGTCAAAATCACGTTAATGCAATATGAAGCATCTGTACAGCTAGATACCGATCGAATTAATCTCAAATCCGGAACGACGTGCCAATTAACGAGTCAACAGTGTATTGATAATGAAGGTGGACACACTTTTTGGAACACCTTACCTAAAGATAATTGCAAGTTTGATCGATACGATGTTTTATATGAGGGTTTAGCAAATAGAGTAAAAGATTCAAGTAATACATACCCTCAGACAATATACACGTTGTCAACTCAGGACACGACTTTTGCTTTAACGAAGAAATCAGAACAAATGCTCTGTGGCTATACGTTAATACGCACAGAACATCCGAAATTGCTAATTTTTTAAATAAAGCATGGAGCAACTTTTGCAAAAACGAGACCTATAGCGGTAGAAAATTTAGACATATTTACTTATATGAATTCGAAATTTGTTTTTGTCGAAAAGCATATTCGAACTCAAATCAATTAATTGTATCTCGACGTTTTAACCCACCGATGCAACCTCGAACAGCAAGTGTTGAAAAACGCACTAATCTCCGCAACACAATCACCGGACGAGTTCGCCTATCATCTCATGAAGGGACAGGGATACATGGCAGTCGTCGCGGACGAAGTGGTACATCTTGTCAAATGCATTCCTGTTGAAGTGAAAATAAGGAGGACAGAGTCCTGCTATCATCAACTTCCAGTATCCCGAGGAAATAACAGTCTGTTCATATCTCCTCGGACCCACATCATCATGCAGACAGGAGTCGAAATAACGTGTGACGCTTAACGGCCAACACAGTATCTTTTGGCTGACTCGTGGTACAAGCTCCTTCCAGGACCAATACACAGTCTGCCTCCAACAATCATAAAGCCAATGACCAAACCTACATGGAGTTACCTGAACCCATCATCACTAGCAACCAGCGGCATATATTCGAAGGAAGATCTCGACAAACTCAGGGATCACATCATGTCTCCAGTCGAGAAGCCCGCAGTTCTGAACACCATCGCACGAGGGATCACGGGTCAACCGATCCAGACGCAAGGCCTAGCTTTCTCGAATTTGCTGGGTGCGGACGGACTTCAGAGCCTCACAGACTCCGTGTGGAACAAAACATATGGACGATTCGTCTCTTTCGGAACTGCAAGTGCCGGTATCATCGGGATCTTTATCATAATCCGGGTGATTAAACTCGTCATAGACACCCTCATCCATGGTTATGCTTTGCATACCGTTTACGGTTGGTCTTTGGTTTTACTTGGAGCTATCTGGGATTCAGTCACACATCTCCTGCTTTATCTTAAACGTAATCTCGATACAAACCCAAATCAGAGGGAAGACATCGCAGAACAACAGGAATTGACAGAAATTCACATACCAACTACCCGCGACATTGCCCCACCTGCACCGGACCATCCCATGAGCGCCTTCTCGTTGAAAGGCTAATGAACCAACGAAATCACCACTGAAGAAAGAAGAAGGCGGGTCAACGATCGAGATACTTAAATTGATTGATATCCTGCGCCAAATATTTTAACTTCTTCGACCATCCTCTTTTTAATATGCAATATTAATCTTCTACCAAGCTAAATTAATCATCCAAATTAATACCTGAATAAAAAAATAAAATAAAAAATATATAAAATAATAATAATAATAATAATAATAATAATAATAAAAACACAAATAAATAAAATTATACATAGAAATATACACATATAATATCAAATCGCTATAAAATAATTGTTATACGAACTAGTTTAGGACACCTCCTCAAATTAAAGAATTTGAATTGTATCGAATCCCTAATGTGAAATAACGAAGACTTCATATTCTTTTTTTTCTCTAACTTTAAATGTCGTTTTTAATCTTCTAAACCGACATTTAATCTCAGCAGGGAGGTGTTACGTCCCCGTAACGCCACCACACAGACGACTGAAGGGCTGCAACCCTCCAAACACGGGCGCGAGTGTATGGCCTTCTTCAAGGGGCATACAAAGATATAAGGGAGGGGGTTCTTGGGCCTTCAGCGGAAAAAGATAAGACTCTTTCCACCTTTTTGCATAAAACTTAGAAGTGGGAAACGGGGAATTTTAACCAATGAGATACAAAGAAAATTTGCCCTTTCCCACCCTTACCACTAGCTTCGTAGTTAAAAGCGAAACGCGTCTTAGAGAATAAGAAAGTGGGAGACGGCGTTTTCAACCAATAATACATAAGGAAAACTACCTTCTCCAACCTGGTTAAATATTTTGTGTGGACCCGAAATTGTATAAAAGGTCCACACACGCGTCTTTTAGACAGTAATAATTCAACCTCCGACGTCGCAACATCTCTTAAAATCATTTCGGGCCCAGTCCCAATAAACCAATAAATATTTTCAAGTATAATTCAAAGAAAAAGGACTCTAACTTTTTGTAAGTTTCCCCTCAATCCTCTTCCCAACTACCAAACTACCCCTTGTGAGTAACGCGTACCCACGCGGACTCACATCCTTCCAACTCCGAGAGTAACGCGTACCCACGCGGACTCTCATCCCAAATCCGAGAGTAACGCGTACCCACGCGGACTCTCATCCCAAATCACGGGAGTAACGCGTACCCACGCGGACTCCCATTCTTTTACTAATTAAATTAACACTAGTTTTAGATATAAAGGTAACGCGTACCCACGCGGACCTTTATCACACACACACACTAACCCATACATACATTTTACACTTTATTCTCAATAAATATCTCAAATAAATATATAAGAATAAATTTCTTTCTGAATCAAATCGTCAGCCCGTATCCCTGACCAATTAGCATTTGCTAAGGTCAAAAACAGGGCACATCTAATAAATTGTTACGCCGGACGTAACAGCCTGGAGGGGAAGCGAGCAGAAAGCGAGATTGTATGCACTCGGTGTCAAATAAGCAGGGATGGGCGTATTCGAATGCTTTTTGTATTCAAATATTGAAATAATATTAGTTACACGTCAAAACAGTATTTATTTTTTTTTTAAACTAATGAATCTAATTCGATCTACTATTCATTTTCAAAATAAATGGTAATTAGAATCGCATTCTGTATTCATTACAACAGTGAATAATGAATAGAGTTGGATTCGTTATTCATTCGAGAAATAAATAATGAATATAGTTGAATTCGTTATTTATTCAAGGAATGAATAATAAATACAATTGTATTCAGTATCCATTCCATCGGTGAATAACGAATCCAACTTGATTCAGTATTCATCCCAACAGTGAATAATGAAACGTCCTCGATTCAGTATTCATTTTAACAAGGAATATTACATCGTCAAATTTCATTGATTTTTATTGTTATGATCAATACTGAATACAAATCGATTCAGAAATTGGAAAAAGTTTCTATCAATTCAACGTCAGGTAGCATGAGGTAGCAAGATAAAAATGATAAATTTTCATAAGAATTGTGTTCAATTTATATGTTTATTCCGTCCGCAAATATTATACATATTATGTTGAATCAATCAGAAGCGATTGATACGAACATGAGAGGCAGTACCAATAACTGTAACTGAAAATCATCTAGACATCAAGTCATATTTTATCGATTTCTTTATTGCATATGTATATTACCACCTCATTCGACAAAAAAAAATTAAAAACCCATTTCCGATTTTTTCCTCAATTTATTTTTCTCTCCTTCCGTCACCCAGACTATATATAATTTATATATGGGGCATTCCTGGGAATTTCGGCAACTTCAGACAGTTGGGTCAAAATTTTTGCCCCCCAATTTTTTCTATTAATATGTGTTGAAAATAAAGAGACACGTATTTCGGCGTTTTATATTTTGAGCCCTCACTTTTGAAATACGGTCAAATGAAGTTTTTGAAGTATTGACCACATTCGATCATTCAAATCGATATATCTCAGCAACGGTTAGTGATAACTCGAAAAACCACGGGTCTTTTTTTTCGTTTTTGAACGCTCTATACAATGAAAACATTTACGATTATGTTGCACAAATTCAACAATAAGTTATAAACTATTCAAAATTAAAAATGAAATAAATAAAAAAACGCACTTTTAATTTTTGAAATGTATTTTTTTTTAATTCCTTGAACAAAAACGAAAATTTAGCCACCTTGAACTTTTTGGGCCGACGCTTCGTTCGGGAGTTATAGATTTTTTTGTCACAAAAAACCCGTAAATGTTTACCCGGTTGTTAAGAAAAAAAGCTATAACTTTCGAACGAAGCGTCGGTCCAAGTCCGGTCGAGTCTCAAAATTTTTGTTTTCGTTCAAGGAATTTGAAAAAAAATCAGTATCAATAATTATGGGTACTTTTTTCTTCATGCAATTTTTTACTATTAAAATACGTATATTTACCGGTTTTTTATGACAAAAAAAGCTATAATACTTTCTTATAGCTTATATTTATAATACTTTCGAACGAAACGTCGGCCCAAGTCGGGCCGGGTCTCAAAATTTTTTTTTTCGTCCAAGGAATTCGAAAAAAAATCAATTTCAATAATTAAGGGTACTTTTTTTAATGCAAATTTTTACTAATAAAATACGTAAATTTACGGGTTTTTTGTGACAAAAAAATTTATAACTCCCGAACGAAGCGTCGGCCCAAAAAGTTCAAGGTGGCTAAATTTTCGTTTTTGTTCAAGGAATTTAAAAAAAAATACATTTCAAAAATTAAAAGTGCGTTTTTTGTTTTATTTCATTTTTAATTTTGAATTGCTTATAACTTATTGTTGAATTTGTGCAACATAATCGTAAATGTTTTCATTGTAGAGAGCGTTCAAAAACGAAAAAAAAATACCTGTGGTTTTTCGAGTTATCACTAACCGTTGCAGAGATATATCGATTCGAATGATCGAATGTGGTCAATACTTCAAAAACTTCATTTGACCGTATTTCAAAAGTGGGGACTCAAAATTAAAAACGCCGAAATACGTGTCTCTTTATTTTCAACACATATTAATGGAAAAAATTGGGGGGCAAAAATGTTGACCCTACTGTCCGAAGTTGCCGAAATTCCCAGGAATACTCCATATAGTCCATATATAGTTTATATATAGATTATTTATAGTTCATATATAGTTTATATATAGTTCATATGTAGTTTATGTATGGTTTATATACAGTTTATGTATAGTTTATATATAGTGTATATTAGGGTGGGTCAAAAAAATCGACTATTTTTTTTTTTACTTCGTACTCCAAAAAATAGGTTACTAGACACCTCTAGAAAATTCACACCAAATATGAGCTTTTTATTTTAAGGGGAAGGTCCTCCGCCTCACAGTTTTTTATTTTTTCTTCAGTATTAGAAGAAAAAATTCATATCGCTCTATCAACTGTTCGTTAAAAATGTCCCCCCTTATATACTTGTAGGAAATTGATCGCTCTACAAAAAAGATTTCTCACAATTTTTTCGTAAACCTCACTGTTTGAAAGATATTGAAGGTTAAAGTTTGATCATTTTTAGACAAATTTCTGTTTTGCTTATGAATTTCATAACTCGTTAACGAAAAATCATGGTGGAAGGCGGAATGCTTGGTTTTGTAGGAAATTAACTGCTCTACAAAAATAGTACCTTATGATTATTCGATTGAATTGAGCGTTCAAAAGATATTCATCGTCGAACTTCAATGCACGCTAATTATAACAGTTTTTGATTAATAATTCGGAAAATTTTAATTCAGTTTACGAGTTTCAGGGATATTTATACGAATTTGAATTTCTATGAACAGAGAAATATTTTAAACTATTTTTCTAGTTTTTTTTTAGTCGTAACCATGTATGGTTACATTGAAAAAAAAATTAGTGCATTATTTCTGACTTAGAGTCAATGATTTATTAAATCTTGAAAAAATAACGTTTTCGTTAGAAATTTATTATGAAATGTATTAATCTTTAAGAAAACAAATGTTCATTGTGTTATTAAAAAGTTTTTTTATTTAATTATCATTGACAAAAGAAGTTCAATTTGTTATTAAAAAGTTTTTTTATTTAATTATTATAACACCATAAACACCCTAGTGTATATATGGTCTATGTATAGTAGGGCGGTTCAAAAAACTATTATTTTTGAATATCCAGATGCTCTCTTGTATTTCAGAAATCGCATGCCAAAAAAGAATTCTGGCAAAGTCTGAGGTCTGTACGATTATATTTAATGCTGCCGCATCAGTGTGAAAATTCATGCGATATCGCAATTTTCGTCTATTTTTATGTTGGAATATCGGACTGCTCATCGAATTTTAAGTTCATCTTGGCATGTAAAGAAATTCTTCGAAATCGCTAATCTTTGGGATAATATTTAAAACTGCCGCATCCATAATGAAATTGCGAGAATGGCAAAATTGAATGGGTTAATGAATTGAATCGCACGGCTGCTCATTAAATGGTTTATTCCTTTCGCCCTGAATATACGTGACGTAAAACGGGAAAGTTGTCAAGTAATATTTAGAACTGCCGCATCGATAATTATGTTTCTAAAATGCAATAATCATTTACCGTGTCTCAGAATTAAAATATCCAGTAGCTCATTGAAGTATGAGCTCTTTTGCACAACATAATCAGACACGTAAAGATTGGAGTACGTACGATAATATTTAATACTGCCGCATCGATCAAAAAGACCCAGAATGAGAAAATTAGGTGAGTAAGAGCTCTCAATAGGTACGGTAATCAATTTATTCCACAGGGTCGCATGAGTAAAGTACAGATTTATGTACTCAACGGGTTGCAAATAATCGTATAAGTCTATGTATTCGTGAAAGTTTTTTTATTCGTAAAAAGCGACAGTAGTTTAAGTTTTCTATACGAACATTAATCGTGATAGTAAAGTTTTGATTTTTACATGGGTAATTCGAGGTTCTCGATAATAGTTTCTTTTTTCGCATTGGGGAAGCGCTTTCGATGACTTTCTACAACATGTAGTAAGTACTGGTATTGTTCTTCGTTTCTTGTTCGGGAATTTTTAAATTCTGACGCAAGTGCAACTCCTCTTTCCGCACTATCGTTGATAGGTACCAGCGCCGAAATAACGCGCTTCGCCTCTCGATAAGAATCGAGATTATACCAATTTTTTGCATCTTCAAATAAAAACGACGTACTTAACCCCAAAACTCCGAATATGAAGTGCGATGCAGGTCCAATGAAAAAGTCTAGAGATTTGGAGCTTAAATTTGCTTTTCCGGAGTACTTCAAGGAACGTCCATTGTGCATTACAGTCCTGTTTTCGATCAAGACTCGAACAATATTGTTTTTAACTTCGTGACTTGTTAACTCAGAAAACAGAGAGACAGCGGCCAACTCTTCACCAAGGTACCAAAGGTGCCGGTTAAACGCCTTGAGTGCGGCAGTAGATATTGCTTCGGATGTGCTCTTATAGCTCATTATATTTGCAATTAGCTGTAAATCATTATTTGGTGCGTCCACTATGGTAGAGCATGTAATCCACGGTTTGACATAAATCAAAGATGTAAAGAATCCAAATTCAAGGCAGTTAATTTGTTCCGTTAACGTAAGTTCAAACTGATTTCGGAAGACGTATATTTTAAATACGTACAACAGTTTTGCCATCCACCTCGCATGATGAAAAACACCCGAGCCCGGAATTTGACACCACGTGGTGGTTTTTCACCAAGAAAAATTAATCCGAGTTCTAAAAGCTCTCGATAGTCATCTCTAGGAAGCTTCTCCGTCGCTCGATTCAGCGTCTCCAGCATAAATATAACGGCATTTCTTTTGAATTGACTCAAGGTACTATTTAGACGAACATCGTTGCACGAAGTAAATGTTTGTTGATCTATGTTCGGCCAAAACTCTTTAAATCGTTTAAATAATGCAACATTTGGTCCATCTGTTGTGCCGAATACAGTCGTGAATATATTTTTACATACTACCTCCAGTATGTGGTGCCGACAAGGTAGCCATATCAAATCCCTCTTCATTTTTTGTTCCAACAGAACACACGCACCATTCTTAAAGCCAGTATTTGCGGCCGTGGTATCAAAACTCATGCCAACAATTTTATCGTTGAGGTTCCAGTCTGATATCACCGAAAAGCTCGCGTCTGCTATCAATTTCCCCTTGCCGCTGACGATTTTAGGTACGCCCAACAGTTTTTCAACCTTATCACCTGTCACGACAAGAGCTATACGTTCTTCTTTTGTAGATGAACATCCAGCGAGTGAGGGAAGAAGCTTTCCATCAAAGTGCAGTACTAAAGGTCCCTCCAAAGAAGTCGCAGTTTTCTTCGCTGCAGCATGTTTGGAACGATACTCGTTTCGTACTCGTTGTACAGTACTTACAGATAACACAACACTATCTAACTTCGTTGTAGTGGACGTTGCTGCTACGGCGGCAAGCACGTGAACTGCCTTCGCGTTACTAAGATTTGCACGATCTAACGCCATCGCTACGTTGTCAGTAAGAATCTGGCTATCCGCAACCGTGATACGCTCATGCTTTTGTAGGTAGTTTAACTCTTGAGAGCAAGGATCTTCGGTTCCATCGGCAGTGGTCTGATTTTAGCAGGAACCATTGCTTGAACTTAACTGTGATAATGCAGTAACCACTGTGTTAACCGTTTCATCGTCATCGGGTTCTTTTTCTTTATCTCTTGCCTCGTACATCTGCTTTGCAAGCCCAAACTCAATCATTTCGTTATCCTCTTCTCTTTTGCGAATGTTTTGTAGCGTTGTTATACGCCATTTCCTATCCGTTTGTTGGTCTTTAAGAAATATTTTGACATTGACGTCTTTCATTATACTGAAAGCATTCTCCTGGCTAATATCAAAAAGTTTGCTGATTGACGTCACGAAATTTTTTTCGTGCTTCAGTTGAGTTGGGCCACCTCTTTTCTTGCTGCGGCCTAGATTCCTGTACTCCGACACTACAGAGTGTAATTTGCGAGCTACATTCTTTTCCGCACTGGTTAGTATCATAACTTGGCTCCAGATTCCGCAAATTTCGTGAGCAACTGTCTTGATAGAATCTTTTTGACTGAATCCCTGAATTGAGTGACGATAGAAATAGCTTCTCAAAACGTCCAACGTAGTTGGCAAGACATCATGGCTCAGATTGTCGGTAAGTTTTCCAATGAGATAAATCTCCGTGATAGATCGAGTTTCCACCATCTTGAAAGATCAATCGTGATATCTATAACCAATACAATATAATTTATCATAATCGATTGACTCATACGTATTATTCATTGGTTAAAAATTAGTTATTTTTTAACCTTTTAAAGATCATCGCAAGAAGCTTGTTCCGTTATATTTTTCACAATTATCAAAATATTTTATTTTTGTAATCTTCATACCAGATCTTGTGTAAAATTTACCCTATAAATCAGAATATATTTACAATTAGTAACATCAATAAACTATTCGCCCGAAATTTTCGGAAAAAAAACATTTTTCTATCTCAAGCAGTTCTAAAAAATGTATCAAATCAAAATAAGTTAATAAGTGTAGGTCAATCCGTCATAGGCGTGGCCGTCAAATGGTTTAGGAGACAGAGTCAACTAAAAATCTTGAGAACCTTGAAAATTGTGTTAAATACTTATAAAAACTAGAAACTTCATCAAGAATATCACTTGACGAGCACAACAAAATGAACACTTTCATGAGTGAATTATTTTGTCGTAGTCCGGTTCATCGGTAGTAATTTTTTTTTCATTTTCAGCTTGTCGTTAAGTTTGGCTGGGTTAATCAACTAAATCAGATACAAAAGGCCTTATTCTGTTTGTAAGAGAAAAATTAAGTGGAAAAGTTCATATATCTTCGGCCTAAGAGTTTTAAATTAACGTTCCCGCCACTGCCGATTGTTTACTATTTACACCTATTAACTGGGCTACAAAAAATATTTCACTAATGACATTTTTTTTATCTAGTTTAAAGACTTAATATTCGCAAAGTCACTCTTTTATTCTACGTTTTTATATTATTATTAATGTATTTTTTTGCGATACTGACCTCATCCTCTTATTCCGGAGAACGTGTTTCTACTCCGAACGACGGGTAGCGAATGGAGCTGCGAGGAGCGTTGCTTCAAGTAGGTACGGGCTTTGTTTACAAGATTCGTTGAGACAATTATCCGACAGCCGTGTTTATGCGCTACGGTACATGTGTATGAAGGTCACCGTGGCAGCCTGACTCTTTGTTCTTGTTCATTCTCTCCATACCACATATTTGCGCCTTACATATAAATTTTCTAACGTTGCGGCAGTACTAAATATTATCGTACGTACTCCAATCTTCACGTGTCTGATTATGTTGTGCAAAAGAGCTCATACTACAATGAGCTACTAGATATTTCGAAACTGAGTCACGGTAAATGATTATTGCAGTTTAGAAACATAATTATCGATGCGGCAGTTCTAAATATTACTTGACAACTTTCCCGTTTTACGTCACGTATATTCAGGGCGAAAGGAATAAACCATTTAATGAGCAGCTGTGTGATTCAATTTATTAAACCATTTAATTTTGCCATTTTCGCAATTTCATTATGAATGCGGCAGTATTAAATATTATCCCAAAGGTGTACGGTTTCACAGAATTTCTTTGGAGGCCGAGCTCAACTTAAAACTCGATGAGCAGTCCGATATTCGAACATAAAAATATACGAAAATGGCGATATCGCAATAACTTTCACATTGATGCGGCAGCATTAAATATAATCGTACAGGCCTCGGATTTTGCCAGAATTATTTTTTAGCATGCAAGTACTGAAATACAAAAGAGCATCTGGATATGGAAAAATAATGGTTTTTTGAACCGCCCTAATGTATAGTTTATATATATTCTACATATGCCCATTTCTATATATTAATCTTATATATAGTTTATATATAATTTTTTCACTTGGGTTTTTATAACTACCTACTAATATTTAAGTAGTATTAGAACGCAAATTGCACTGTCATTTCAACGATTTGTACCTGATTCGTTAGGCTGTTACTCAATTATATGCTTGGCATTACATACTGCCAAGACTCGTTGCTCAAAGTTTTTAACATTCAATCGATTATACTGTGGCAAATTTATCATTGTGGCATACGAAAATACGCGTTCTACAGGCGCAGACGATGGGAGTGGTTGATTCCGTTACGCATTTATTGGCGAGGAATGATTAGACACCTGATTATTATTATTCGAAAAGAGTAAACCATAGCTCAGTGCCATGTGCCAATAAATACTTATATACCTGTATATGAGGTGTTCCACGGCTAATCGCACGGTGAAAACCCGACAGGTCTTCGAATAAGATAAAAATAATTTTCCTTAAAGTGCGTCATAAAAACAGCATGTGATGAATTATTCAGATTTTTTCGGTATTTTTTTTCCAAGTATCAATTTTTAAAAATGTTATCAAAAAAAATGTCAAATGCAAATATCTCCTCGACGAAACATTCAAATTTAATTGCACGCCCGTCAAAATTTGCGTTTTGAACTGCTCTTTCAGATAAATATTGTGAAAAATATTGTAAACATTTATTTGAATTTTTTCGCAATTTTTTTTTCTGAAAGAGCAGTTCAAAACACACGTTTTGATAGGTTTACGAATCAATTGAAAATATTTCGTTCCGGAGATGCTTTGCACGTTTTCCAATTTTAATAAACTTCAAAATTTACGGAAAAATAGTAGATATCAATTGCCCATTCTCACTAAGGGCTTAACATTTTGGCAATTGGATACAGGATTTCGGAAGAAAATTTTTTTAAAATCATAAATGGGATTTTTTTTAAAAGTGAATTCCAATTTTTCAAACTTGAAACAATAATAGAAATTTCCTCGAATTTTTTTAACAATTTATATTTCTAAAAGAGCAGTTTAAAACACTAATTTTGACGCGTGTGCAATTGAATTTGGATGTTTCGTCGAAGCGATATTTACGTTTAAAATTTTTTTGATACAATTTTCAAAAATTCATAACTGGAAAAAAAATACGGAAAAAGTGAGCGAAAAAAAATTTTGAGTTCACTTTTTGGGAGGAGGGCAATATATTTTTATATATATCTAGATATAGATCCATATAGAATTCGTATGTGAGAAAAGCAAGAAACGAAAGCGAAACATATATTTATGATGCTTAATGCTGAGCTTGTTATGAAGAACCTTTTGATTTTGGCAAGAAGGATCTCATCACTTTTATCAAATTCGCGTTTCAAAACTTTCAACGATGCAAAAACAGGATGGCGAAAAGTCCACTGTAAGCTTTAGTCCACCTAAGGATAATTTGGAGTCTAAAAATACTGCGGAAGTGACAAGCCGCAGACACCTAATGCTGGTGCGGGTTCCACACGCGCTTGCACACATGTGCGCACGCACGCACACACACATACACGCAATACCTTCCGTATCACTACGTGATGAAAAGTAGGAAAAGCTTAGTGCGGGAGGAACACAGGAGGCAAATACCTCTCAATATTAGATGAAAATAATTTTCCTATGGGATGTTGCAGAGTATTAATTAAGTTGATGCTATTTAATTACCGACTGAATACTCGATTGAATTCGGATATTTATTCATTTTGTACTGAATCGATTTGTATTCATACTACATTATTAGAATGGATAATGAATCCAGCCAAAGCCATCATTCATGATAAAATAAATACTTAATCGTGTTAGATTCATTATTCGCTGCTCGAATGGATACTGAATCGAATTGGATCATTATCCACTGTTGGAATGAGTACTGAATACAATCGTAGTTATCATTCATTCCTTAAATGAATAACGAATCCAACTGTAGTCATTACTAACCATTGGAATGAATATTGAATACAACCGTATTCATTACTAACCGTTGAAATAAATATTGAATACAGCCGTATTCATTACTCATTGTTGGACCGGATACTGAATCCAGTTGGATTTGTAATTCATTCAAAGCACGAATAATATATGAAATATCTTCATTATTCACGAATAGAAAAAGATTCGAATACGCCTATCCCTGCAAATAAGAACGATTTTATCTATTTTTCCGTGTTATATAATTCTTTGCGTACTCTCGGCCCAAATTTAATTATTGTAACAGGGATCTACCGGTACACTACATTTATTTCATCCGACTTAATGAAACAGAGTCAGAGAAAACACAAATCAAACTTTCGAAGAAGTCGAACTGTATGCAGTATTGCCTCGATGATAGTACAGAAATTACAATTGTAAAAAAAATAGTAATTTTTCCGGAAATTTTAGTGTAATGCTAACCTCAAAAACTCTTTGATAACTAGTCCTTTCGGCGAAAATATTCGTTTTTGGAAAACGTAAATCAGATGGTGGTCATCTTTTCTCATTCTGTGTCTCGTAATCATCAACATCGACCCTTGAAAGTCATTCTTTTTAAAGTCACATGCTTCCGCCTTCTAAGGAACTAAAAGCTGTATAAAGTTTTTACTGCAGTAAAGGTTCGATGATACATACGAGCCGAGGGCCTATGCATTATCGAGAGATTGCAAAAATCTCCTTCCTGCAGACTAAAAAAACACAATCATGCTCCACTTGGAGCAGGGCTGTGATAACCGGGACCAACACATTGGTAAGCCCCGCTCTCCCAGTGATGCTAGGAAAAATACATACAAGCGGGAGACAATCCTTCTCATGTACGCTTGAGACCTTCCCTCCCGGCAAATCGCAGAAACACCCCGCATCGAGGCGTGACTGAGCTGGAGCGTATGGAGTATCAATCTATTTAATATCGAGGTTTTAGTGTGTTAGTCTTAGTGATCGACACCTTAGGATACTCCATTATCATTTATTGTGGCATCCAATTTGGAATTAGAATATCCAGAATAACACAGATAGACCCCATGGAAAGAACTGAAATTTGATGTACCTTCTTTTTCGTTACAATCATAGAATCATTAATTGTTTCAGCGCATTAACGAAAATTTCCTAACTGGATAACTAGACAGAAGGTCTGACTAGATCAGAGCTCACAAGGGGACTATACCGCCGACGGATTTTTGTAATTTTTTATACTTATAATACAGAAAGGCCAGACACAAATAACAAATCCCCAAAGCCATAGGGCCAGATATCCAGAAGTTTTGGAAAAAATGAATTTTGAAAAATGTGAGAACATTGCGAGCGACGCATATGCGCTGAAGTTATGACATTTTCAAACGGCGATCGTGGGTCGGTGGATAGCGTACACGACTGGTATTCATTAGATCGCGGGTTCGAGTCCCGCAGATGAATTTTTTTTTCTTCAAATCTTTCAGCGCCTATACCCAAATCACTCACATAAAAATGTTTATATTGAATGAACTTTTTTCATACAAAAATAAAAAATGTAATGTAAGAAATTTGCTTACTTTATATTTTTTAACTCCCGGCTGAAAACGGGAGTTATGTGTTTCGTCGTGAGCAACGTGAATTGGCGTTTTGTTGGAAATGCTTTACCGGCCAAACGGCCGATTTTCTTTTTACAAATTGATGTACATCGGTGTCGGAAGTCACAGAGAGGGTTTAGCTTCCATAATATTTACGATCAGATCTCAACTCGCGGAGATATTAAATATAGAAATTTGAACGTTTTTGAACGTTTTTCTCAAATCGCAATTTTGATGGGTTCGACTGCATGAATCGCAGACTTCACGGCATCATCTGCTGTGACAGCGCGTGTGTAAGTGTAGTGGAACGTATCCGTGTTCTTTGCATCAAGGCTCTGGACGATATCGCTGAGTGCGAGAGAGACAGCGCGATTGGTCGATCGTTTTAACCTCGAAACAGAACTTTCGACGGAAATTTTTTTTTTTTTCTCGAGTGATTCAGAGTGAAAATTTTTTATTAATTGATTTCATGTATAAACGATATTTTTTTAAAGAGTGCATTTTCCATTTAACGTTCAATAATTAGTTAGTTAGCAGGATTGATCTACTGGCGATTTTATCAAGCACGTCGAATTAATAATTCTGGATACTTGTATTCGGGCATGAAATTGAGATGTATGTGAATGTGGAGGTTAGGTCGGATGACGTGGTTATGCCCGGTGATAATGTTTTATTTATGGTCATCAACTGATGTCACGTACAAACGATATTGTTTAATGAGTTCATTCTTTTTTATTCAACGTATGATAATGTTATCAGGATTGTGAAAAACGTGAATATTGATGTTCAGCTGGACGATGTGGTTATGCCCAGTGATATTGTTTACCTCGGTGGAATTGGCAATTCGAAAGAAAAAAATTGTTGTCGGATTCAATTTTTTACTTTATCCTCCAACCGACAAAACTTTAGACATAGCGATTTGTCAGAATGCACAATATGTATATTTGTTTTCATTGTTTTTCCTATATGAGTCAGGTCCTTTTCGAAGCAGCATTCATTCAATGTTCACTCGTTTAAGACATATTCAAAACCTATAATGACTGGGAAGGACGAGCGGAATGCGCTGACATCTGGTCAAAACTACGTCGAGCCGCACTTGAAAACTGTACAATGCGCAGACATTTGGTCTAGGCTACATAGAGCCGCGCTTAAAATCTCCATAATGCACTGAGATTTGGTCAAGGCTGTATTAAGCCGCCCTCAAGACTCCACGATGGGCAGACAATTTGTCATGGCTACATGGAGCCGCGCTGAACAATCACATGATGCGCTGACATTTCGCTGAGACTGTACTCAACTGCGCCCAAGGACAACCAGCATATGCCGCAGCTAGTCGATACTCTCAAAGTCTTGTCTCATCAAATTTCTATACAGTGGTCACGTTCTACGATATTGAATCGATAAACAATAGTACATTATGACACTAGTAGGAAAAATTGTTTTGTGACGTGGACGTCTTGTTCGAGCTAAATGATTCCAATCATTGGCGGACGTGGAGAAAATTATATCAAATTATCTTTAAAAAGTATGAAATAAAATAAATTAAAAAAATTTAAAAAAACTCCCGGCTGGAGTAAAAATCGAACACAAAAAAAATTAGAACGAAAAAAAAGTAATCTGATAGAAAGCATGAATAAAATTCATAAATCTAAAAAGAATACAACAAATTAATAAATTTAAAATGGAAAAAACAAATTAGTGAAATCAAAAGAATGAAATAAATAAATAAATTCAAAAAGGATGAAATAATTCAAGAAGTCATCTTAGTTTATTCGTAGTTCGAATTATGATCGTTCGTTTGTATGAGTTCAATTTTTTGAATCGTGGTAATTTTCTCACTGCCCTCAATTCAGTCGGGAGACGTCATTCATTAACCATAAATATGATATAGGATATAGATGTTTGACAGTGCAAAGAAGACGCCATTAGATAATTGAACATGAAGACGATCTGGATTTAGATGTTCGACGATACGAAAGAAAACGTCTCCCGACTTATGTTTAATGAATGACGTCTCCCGACTGTATTGAGGGCAGTGAGAAAATTACCGCGATTCAAAAAATTGAACTCATACAAACGAACGATCATAATTCAAACTACGAATAAACTAAGATGACTTCTTGAATTATTTCATCCTTTTTGAATTTATTTATTTATTTCATTCTTTTAATTTCACTAATTTGTTTTTTCCATTTCAAATTTATTAATTTGTTGTATTCTTTTTAGATTTATGAATTTTATTCATGCTTTCTATCAGATTATTTTCTTTTCGTTCTAATTTTTTTTGTGTTCGATTTTTACTCCAGCCGAGAGTTTTTTTAAATTTTTTAAATTCATTTTTCCTTAATTCTAACTAACTTACAGTACAAAAATAATCGTCACATTTATGGCGTTCATTTTTTTTTTATTGCACTGTAGTCTTCTTACAATCACGTAACCTTTTACTCTTGCTCCAAAGTTCCGCAGGTTCCCGGATGATATTCGTCGTAAAAGCAAGGAAAACAAAACGTTTTACGGCACCTTGCACACTATGAACGATGAATTTTTGCAGCTATATTTTTTTGGTAATTATACAGAAAGTGGACGCCGACTCGATTCCCCTGGGATGGAAATACGTTATAGAGGGCATTTTTCTGAGTAATTTCATGTGCATATGATGGGCGCGGAAACCAAGTCTTCATATAGTAATCCGTGTTTGAAAGTTTCAAAAACGACTTTCGAAATTCAATAGATGGGCTTTGTTTACGTTGTATATTCCACATTGCGGTGCTAAATTCGTGTCTTACCTTGCCCCCCCCCCCCCCCCCATACGGTCTGGGGGGGGGTTTGAAATTATTCGGCGATCTCTCTGATTCGGGATGGAATCACAATACTGTGAATCATCGATACAATTTTGTTGATCCACGCACGGGCGCTCATACACAAAATATTGAACGACTCTGGCGTAATATTTTGTGTATGAGCGCCCGTTTGTGGATCAACAAAATTGTATCGATGATTCACAGTATTGAGATTCCATCCCCGAATCAGAGAGACCGCCGTATAATTTCAATCACCCCCCGACCGTATAGAGGGGGGGGGCAAGGTAAGACACGAATTCAGCACCGCAATGTGGAATATACAACGTAAACAAAGCCAATCTATTGAATTTCGAAAGTCGTTTTTGACACTTTTAAACACGGATTACTATATGGAGACTTGGTTTCCGCGCCCAACATATACATATGAAATTACTCAGAAAAGTGCCCTCTATAACATATTTGAATTCCAGGGAAATCGGGGTGGCGTCCACTTTCTGCATAATTACAATTTTTTTTTCAAAATCTCCATCGGAAAACAAACTTCGTTTACGTTCATAAAAATTTCCTTGTCGTCAATGACGATACTGGCGTGCCATGCATACCGGATCATGTTGCCAAAGATTGGGGAGGATAGCTGGTGATGGACGATTGAATGAATTTTTAAGCAATCTTCTCTTGAATTAATTTCGCGATCCCGTTCAATTGAGTAGGCGCAGTTCTGCAAACGCTTTATAAGGTTTTTCACTTGCCGGAAAAAGTACACGTCACACGGTTGGACCAACGAGGTGCACTTTGGTGGAATAATCTTTACAGTGCACGTCGGCAGACGAGCTTCGTCTTTAAAAACTTCATCGTACATCGCGGTATTTGTCTGTCCTGTCCACGAATCAATGAGTAGGAAAAACTTTTCTTCTTTGACGTACGGCTTTAATACGTCTACTAAAAAATCGGTGTAGAGTTTTGTTGTCAATTTTCCGGACTTCGACGAGGTGACGACGACGTTTTTATATTTTTCCAGATACTCGTCTACCGTTTTTCGTACCCTAGGCCCGAATGAACCAGTTGGCTCTTGTAGGCATACAAAGACACAGGGTAATAATTTGCCGGATAACGTCACTGCGTATTGCGCCGTATATGAATGCGTCACCTGATTCATATTTTTTCTCTTCACAAGAACGACCTTTGATCCCTGGGTCGCAAGCGTTCTATCAAAGGTAGACTGATATTGACATCCTGAAAATATTCATAAGAAATAAACACGATATTAATTTCACAAAAGGTCATACTTTAATCGATCAGAACGCATGAGATTTTTTGAATACCGGTTTGGTCGGTATTAATAACGAAATCGCGGTCGAAATTGGGTATGAGATGACGAGTTTGTATTCTGAAGTCTTCGGCGGCAGCGATCGTTTCTTCGATCGTTACGGTTTCGCGTTCTGTTACGAATTTCGTAATTTTCCGTTGGCGTATTCTGTGCGTCGTTTTAAATTTCGCAACCCACGGTTCGGAGGCTTCGAAGTCGAAATCCTTGAATTGACTTGCAGCAGCTAGAGCCCACAGCTGCAAGTTGCGAGTAGTCACTTGCTGGTGGTTTTCCCGAGCTTTTTTGAAGCGATCGTAGGTCCACGAATCAACGACCGCATATTTATCAAACAGTGTTCCACCCTTCTTGATGTGTTGTTCCCATTTTGCCAAATCCTCGTAACGTTTTAAGCGATGGCACCCTTTGCTCTGCATACTTTTAAGGCTTTCGCTATGTTAACAGCTTTTATTTTATAGTCTAGCGGAATGTATTCATTCGACCTTCTTGTTTTTTTTTCTTCCGGTTCGTAATCTTCGTCGTCGGAAGAATCGTCGTTTGGAATTTCTTCGCAAGCGTTTCCCTCGTCGATTTCATCAAACATAATTAATTCATCGTCCGTTATAAACTTCTTTCCATATTGTGCCTGTATCGTAAATTCATAAATGTCTTCTGCCAGCGGCATTGCTTCATCATTAATTTGCCCTGAAGATTGTGCTGCCATGAGATTACTTTGCTCAAGGAGGTGCTGGTAATATAGAAAGGCATATTTCATGCGTAACTTCGTGGATTCACTCCACAGACTATCCTCTGCAACGTCTTCTTCTTCTTGTACCGTCGAAGGGCCAGGCACATCAACCGATTCGATATTCGACATTGAAATTCTTTTTCATACACTTTCATACACCAAACCACAGAAACGTAACGGCACGAGGGGAAAAGTAAGCTGAAGGTAATATATCTACGTTTCTAACTTGAGAAAATTTAAAAAATTTAAAGAAACTCCCGGCTGGAGTAAAAATCGAACACAAAAAACGTAATCCGATAGAAAGCATGAATAAAATTCATGAATCTAAAAAGTATACAACAAAAAAGGATGAAATAATTCAAGAAGTCATCTTAGTTTATTCATAGTTTGAATTATGATCGTTCGTTTGTATGAGTTCAATTTTTTGAATCGTGGTAATTTCCTCACTGCCCTCAATTCAGTCGGGAGACGTCATTCATTAAACATAAGTCGGAGAACGTTTTCTTTCGTATCGTCGAACATCTAAATCCAGATCGTCTTCATGTTCAATTAATGGCGTCTTCTTTGCACTGTTAAACATCTATATCCTAATTCATTTTTATGTTTAATGAATGACGTCTCCCGACTGAATTGAGGGCAGTGAGGAAATTACCACGATTCAAAAAATTGAACTCATACAAACGAACGATCATAATTCAAACTATGAATAAACTAAGATGACTTCTTGAATTATTTCATCCTTTTTTGTTGTATACTTTTTAGATTCATGAATTTTATTCATGCTTTCTATCGGATTACGTTTTTTGTGTTCGATTTTTACTCCAGCCGGGAGTTTCTTTAAATTTTTTAAATTTATTTTATTTCATACTTTTTAAAGATAATTCGATATAATTTTCTCCACGTCCGCCAATGATTGGAATCATTTAGCTCGAACAAGACGTCCACGTCACAATAGTATATTGTGTTGCAAGGGCGCGAAGTTGGCGATTCCCGCATGAATGCGAGGCTAATACGAGGCGTAGGCACAGAAGATGTCGAGGCGGTGGTTGCCGATGTCGAGTCGGAGACGAGACATCGGCAACCATCGCCGAGACATCGTCTGTGCCAAGCCGAGTGCAGGCCTCACATTCATAAGGGAATCGCCAATCGCGCCCGCGCTACACATACTATTTTTTGTCATCCTCACGTGAGAATGACACATTCTCCTACCAATTTTAGTAAGCAATGTGCTTGAACAATTGACAGATGAACAGTGCGGGAATTAAACATTCCCGCAACGGCTTCGGAAATGCGAGAATCAGGCACATTGCGCACTCAAATTGGTGCGAGAATGCGTCATTCTCAGGTGAGGATGACAAAAAACAATTTTTCCTACTAGTGTCATAATGATGTGGTTATCAATTCAATATCGTTAAACGTGACCACTGTATGGAAATTTGATGTGACAAGACTTTTAAAGTATCGAGTAGCTGCGGCACATGCTGGTTGTCCTTGGGCGCAGTTGAGTACAGCCTCAGCAAAATGTCAGCGCATCATGTGATTGTCCAGCGCAGCTCCATGTAGCCATGACGAATTGTCAGCCCATCGTGGAGTCTTGAGGGCGGCTTAATAGAGCCTTGACCAAATCTCAGTGCATTATGGAGATTTTAATCGCGGCTCTATGTAGCCTAGACCAAATTTCTGTTCATTGTACAGTTTTTTGAGCACGGCTCGACGTAGCCTTGACCAGATGTCAGCACATTCCGCTCGTCCTTTCCAGTCATTACAAGTTTTGAACATGTCTTAAGCGAGTGAACATTGAATGAATGCTGCTTCGACGAGTGAACGTTGAATGAATGCTGCTTCGAAAAGGACCTGACTCATATAGGAAAAACAATGAAAACAAATATACATATTGTGCATTCTGACAAATCGCTTTGTCTAAAAGTTTTGTCGGTTGGAGGATAAAGTAAAAAATTGAGTCCGACAACAATTTTTTTCTT
This sequence comes from Sussaba pulchella, assembly GCA_963971145.1. Lineage (NCBI taxonomy): Eukaryota > Metazoa > Arthropoda > Insecta > Hymenoptera > Ichneumonidae > Sussaba > Sussaba pulchella. Next base: position 41,043 of record CAXAQZ010000750.1, read on the forward strand.
TCAAATTGCCAATTCCACCGAGGTAGACAATATCACTGGGCATAACCACATCGTCTAGCTAAACATCCATATTCACGTTTTTCACAATCCTGATAACATTATCATACGTTGAATAAAAAAGAATGAACTCATTAAACAATTTCTTTCGTACGTGAAATCAGTTGATAATCATAAATAAAACAAAATCACCGGGCATAACCACGTCATCCGACCTAACCTCCACATTCACAAATATCTTAATTTCGCGCCCAAATCCAGAAATTAATCGCGCACAAGTATCCAGAACTATTAATCCGACGTGATTGATGAAATCAGCAGTAGATCAATCCTGCTAACATTATTGAACGTTAAATAAAAAATGCACTCATGAAAAAAATATCGTTCGTACGAAATCAATCAATAAAAAAAAGTTATTGGAAACACCGCTTAGATCCGTTAGATTCGCCCCTGTTTGGAAACACCGCTTAGATCCGTTAGATACGTCCCTGTCGTCAAAGCAGACGACTCGACATCGGAATGAAGTTAGGCTACGAAGAACGATGCGAGTATTGCCTAGCCAATCAGCGGGCTCGCTGGAGCTCTACTGTGGCCAGCATCGATATGGACATTTCGAAAAAACGCGTTTTTTCAACATCTATTATCTTTACGAATTCACATCTGATCATAAATATTATGATTCATAAAACATCTGTGTGGTCAACGGAACCGATGTGCAAATATTCGTTTGTAGAAGATTAGTCGTTTGAGCAAACATTCGTGAATTAGGAATCGCTGTTTCGCGGGAACACGACGAAACACATAACTCCCGTTTTCAGCCGGGAGTTAAAAATAGAAATATCTGGTAACTAGCATAACAAAAACATAAGACAACCGCAAGATAAAACAACCAAACGATAAAACAACCGAAAGACAAAATAACCGCAGAAAATCTAACAGCAAAACACAAATTAATGGTTACAATGAAATATCGTTAAAACTTATTTATTTTCATATAATATTGCGAATCAATCATGAATAACAATAATACATTAACATCGATAAATATCAATTGTCAATTTGAAACGCAATTCATAAGACAGTGCAACATTGAGTTATTAATAAATTGCAGCAATAAATTAACATTTATCGATAATAATCGTTTACAATTTTGAAAAGGCATTTCATGAAATATTGGAATATCAAATTAATAATTAATAACAATAATACATTAATACCGATGGAGATTTAAAAAAAATGTAGCTGCAAAAATTCATCGATGATACAGTGTGCAAGGTGCCGTCAAACGTTTTGTTTTCCTTGCTTTTACGACGAATATCATCCGGGATCCTGTGGAACTTTGGAGCAAGAGTAAAAGGTTACGTGATTGTAAGAAAAACTACAGTGCAATAAAAGAGAGAGAATGCCATAAATGGAACGATTATTTTTGTACTGTAAGTTAGTTAGAATTAAGGAAAAATATAAAGTAAGCAAATTTCTAACATTACATTTTTTATTTTTGTAAAAAAAAAGTTCATTCAATATAAACATTATTATGTAAGTGATTTGGGTATAGGCGCTGAAAGATTTAAAGAAAAAAAAATTCATCTGCGGGACTAGAACCCGTGATCGAATGAATACCAGTCTCGTACGCTATCCACCGACCCACGATCGCCGTTACAAAATGTCATAACTTCAGCGCATATGCGTCGCTCGTAATTTTCTCACATTTTTCAAAATTCATTTTTTCCAACAATTCTGGATATCTGGCCCTATGGCTTTGGGGATTCGTTATTTGGGTACCTTCCTGTACTATAAGTATTAAAAATTACAAAAATCCGTCGACCGTATAGTCCCCTTGTCAGACTGTCCCTGGCGCCTGTATGACTCTCGTATGAAAACTACTGTCCTCGACACATCATTTAGGCATCTGTGGTTCTATTAGGAGAATGAGTTGGGTGCGCTCGGTACGATGCGTTCCTTGTCCGACATATACTTGTGCAACGGAGCCCTTCCGGATTTGCTGGTCTCGTACAGCTAACCGCATTCTCGCCCCTGATCTCGTGGATCTTGCTCACTCGCAGGGTTCCTCTCCCAGTGTGGGTGTGCTTGTACGATTGTGTGCATGCGTGCGTGCGGGTGAGGCTCCTTTCTGCGCTGTCGATGCTCTGAGTGCGGCATTTTCCTACTGGTCATCCTTTGCTTTTCGACGTCGAACACGCGCTGTGTTGTAGCGCGACTTCTGTCCCGTTGCACTGGTAATTGTTTCCCCACTTTGCAGCTGTTGTGTCCTTAAATGTTGTGTAGGAAAACTAATTGGCAATCTTTGCGGCGTTCGACCTTCGCAAGAAGATGCCGAAAGCCAGAGCGGTCGTTATAGGCTGCGCAACTCGTCCGAGATAATTGTGGTGCGTCCAGCAATTATGCGAGCTATTGTTATGCTGACGCTATGATAGTACTTTCGAAATCTGCCGCAAATCGACCTACTAGTTCTCGGCTGGAAGTCATGTTGGACGTTGGACTAACAACCAATTGTTGGAAGCCAATAGTCCGCGTCCGAGGTAGAATTTTGTTGAAACGGCACGAGTAGAATAGGATAAAATGTGGAACAACGGTTTTCTCTCCCCGCCTCGTCGGGCCCACGCCAAGGAGTCACGCTGCCTCGAGCGGGGGGGGGGGGGGGGGAGAGGCTGCCCCGTCTAAAAATGCAGCATCTGGGGAAAAGGATGTTGTCATGATGTTGGAACGGGAATGTGACCAACGGCGGGCGAGACTAAATCAGGAATTGCCGGAGACACGGAGAGATCTACCCGAGACTTGACAGGACGTCAATAGCGACTCCTATGAGTTAATACGGGATCTCCGTGCACCGGTTGTGGAGCAAGAGGAGAAATTGCAGCGGTACTGTTCCGGGTCAGATCCGGTGGGCCGCAGCGACTCCCACACGATGACGACGAAGGATCCTTAGCCTTGTCGTGGCGCTCAAGCATGTATTACAGTTAGAGAGACAAAGTGCTGACACGTTCGAGGCATTCTTTCGCTCCTACAAAACAGTGTTCCCTAGGGTGAACTACGAGGCGCACGATGTGCGGCTAGAATCAAGGTTGTAAGTAATGTATTATTTTCGTAATGCATTATCGTTCTCATTATTCGCTATTCTTTATGAGTAATGTAGATTTTTAAATTAACTCATTTTTTTTGAATGAGTAACGTATACTTTTTCTATTATTCATTTTATTAGAGCGGAGCTCTTTTTAGAGCGAAGCTCTTTCACGGAGGTCCCGCGGTCAGAGGGACCCGGCGAAAAGTGTAATAAGACGCTTAGCCGTAAGACGCTCGAAATCGTCACTAGACGCTCGAGAGAGGGGGAAGGCAGGCTATCAGAGTTGGGGACCGCAGCGCTGTAGGAGAGAGAGAGAGACGAGTCAAGTATAATTCTCATGCCTGCGCAATGTTCTTTCTTACAAAATCTGCGCAATTCTCTGTTTCTCTCTCTCGCATACACGTCCTCTTCGGTTATTACAACAGCTTTCGTCACGTACGAATTTTCAATCGTGAATACAAATGCGATGTTGTGTGCTTTATAAAAGTGTAAACCGTGTAATCAAAGTGTAAACCGTGTAATCAAAGTGTGAACCGTGTAATAATGGATATCGCTATTTCATCCACCGATGATGACAATTTTATGCCAAATAAAGTTTTTGTTCCATCCGAAAATGATGATCAAACTACGACTACGTAAGTACACTAATGCTATTAAATAGCGGCGTCATTGTAGAGGTTTTTAATTATTCTTGAAATGAATAATTTAAAAAAAATAATGCAAGAAGAGGAATATCTAAACGACGTTATATGAAGTGCTCTTCCTATCAATTTAAATACGTGCATAAACATCCAAACTACTTTTTCCTGTGTATGTGTATATTAGTGTGGCTTGGAAAAAAAGTTTTTTTTTTATTTTAAAAGGGTTCTTTCAATTTTAATTAAAATACATTCACTGCAAAGTATCTCGCATCCGGAGAATTCACCCCAAAGATGAACCTCCATGATCGGACCATTTTTAGGTGTCGCGCGAGATTTAAAAAAATTTTCCATTTGATTAACATTTGAAGAACGGAAAGTTTCCATTTAAAAAATCGTAGCTCCGCGAATTTTATAGCCACGTTGATCGCGTGAGTTCCATTTAAAAGCTCTTCAAAAACCGCTTAAAATGGCATGCAGACCTCTCGAATACGATTGCAATTTCCGTCGATGATTCCTTACGAAAAAACAAAATTTCAACTTTCGGTGCATAGTTTGATTTAAGCGATATAAAACTCGAGAAAGAGGTGCTGCAATCTACCAAAACAATTATGACTAATCAAATATTATTACACCAAATATGGAAATAATAGGTAATTATAGTACTGGTTTTTCAATAATTCATAATACTGTTGAAGATATTTGTTCAGCAACGTACAAACTAGAAAATGGTGTTGTAATAGTTATGGTAGTCATCTACATTTTACCAAATCAGACACTTCAGGATATCACTTATTCCATCTACAGCACACTTCTACAATATACAGGAGGAGGATCAGCACTACTGGGACGCAATTCACACGAAATTCCGGTTATTTTGTCTGCAGATTTTAATATTAATTTTGCAGATGATGAATCACAGCAGTTAAAAAAATGTCTTCTGGAAAAATTCAATTTAACAATGAACAATAGTCCTTCACAATCTACAACTAACTATGGCACCACTATTGATGCTGTTTGCTCACGATTTATAAATAAAATAGAGTCACAAACACATGCATCTTATTTCAGTTATCACAAACCAATTATATCTATTATTAAATATGATGAATAAGTCCATTCTCAGTTGTCTAGTTTTAAGATTCATATATGCATATTAGGGTGGCTTGAAAAAAAACTTTTTTTTTCTTCAACCAAAATTCACTCACGCCAAAGTATCTTCCATCAAGAGAATTGTGTCCAAAGATGAGCCCGATCGGAATATTTTGAGGGGTCGCGCAAGATTTTTCTAGTTTTCCCATTTGGTTAACATGGGAAGGGCGTCAAGTTCCCATTCAAAAAATCATCTCTTCGCCAATTTTATAGGTACGTTAATCGGGTTAGTTTTATTTGAAAAGCTTGAAAAACTGCTTAAAATGACATGCGGGCCTTTGTGATCCAATTGCAACTTCCGTCGATAATTTTATTTTTCCATAAATATGTTGTTCTTTTCCGGTACAGACATACCGAGTGTCGCATTTTTATTTATACTTCAGGTTTCCACGAAAAAAAGAATCCAATCGAATAGAAGTTCAATGAGAGTTTGAAGGAGGACATCCGAAAAAATAAATTTTCCAAAAACTTCAAAATAGCAGCGCTATGGTAGACAACATATTGGTTTAAAATGGAAGCCATGTGTTTCAAAAATCTTAAAAATAATTCTCGTCAATACTGTAACACCGGTTTTTACCCGAGTACCTTCGCCGCTCCTGCGCTGCGCGGTTGGGCGCCAGCCGCCACAAGACGGCCCTGAAATTATCCCCCGGGGGGAACCGGGGCCGACTAAGGTTTTGCGACAGCGCGGAGCGATGCGGAACTCAACGGTAGCTCAGCCCTACACGGGTGTAGGGGCGTAGGCCAATACGGTCCAATGATAACGACAGCAGCAAAATGATAGAAATTAATTTATTTCGCGGTCGGATAATCGTCCAACCGCGTTTATCGGAAAATTTCAAGCGACCGAATTACAATAAATTTTAACATGCACGGGCTTCGCCCGGCCAAAGACCAAAGACAGCAAATGTTGATGGAACTTCGGTCGTTCGTGGTATAATTCGCATTCAATGCCGCCAGAGTGACAAATCTGTACAATATCTTGAGTGGACAATATGACATACAAGAACATAGAGCCAACAATTATTGACTCGATTTCCTTCACAAAACTGATCGGCAAAATTACAGCACACTTTACAACCTTACCCTATTCACACTCCGTTCATTCACTCTATCCAACCAAAATCACAGTATAAATTTATAAATTTTATAAATTTGACCATACCATACGCTACTTCAATAACTGACTATTTTTCTCATCAAGTCGTCATTACAGCCCTATCTAACTCACTATTAATCGATCTAACGATTTTCTCTACTTATCACACACGCAACAGCTAACCTAACTTTCGCTCTGGAGTGGGTCCTTCTCGTCCGCACACTCACCTTCGACAGCACGCGATAAGGCGTATGATAACTGATTTCAAATAAGCTGAATGATAGCCCGTACCAACTCAAAATGAGTGGTCCGGTCGACAACAAGGTAGCCTGCCGGCCGCGAGGCCGGATCAGGTATGCGACAACCCTGAATGTTAGCCGACGAAGTATTTACTCCGAGAATTTTGATACTTTGGTACGAATGATAGCTAACTCCTACTCTGAATCGATTTGCTTGGCGTAAGCACGGGCTACTTTACTCACGACACACCGGACCTGGTCTCGCTCATGTCCGCTTCCTTTTCGGGAGGTATAATGTGGTAGTTCGCTGTAGTGGTCCACCACCGACGAAAGCTGAACGAGAAGAGAGCGACTCGAGGCTCGCCGTGCGGGGCCTCGTCCGAGTGATCCCCACCCCAAGTCGCTGGCTCGGCCGAGACGTGCTCGCTCTTTCGGCGACGCTGAGCGTTGGCTTGCCCCACAGATCCGCCGCCTCTTCATAAGGTAAAATGCCGAAAACACTGGTTTACTCGGGATCCCGATCTCGTCCTTATCGACAGACGACTATGGATCCCGCAGTTGGGCGACAGCGTGATAAATGCTCCTCAGGTGCTTGTGGACAGCAATTTGAATCTCGCCTCCGCCTGCGGTGTTAGACACCCGGCCCATGCTGCGTCCCCGCGATACAGAAGCGGAGAGTCGACAGCATCCTGTCCTCGAGACTCCACCCGGTGGTCGGTGGAGCGGAGGGTAGCAGGGGCGGCTCTGAGATGTTTAATCCTCCCATCTGAACCGGGTAACGGGCCTTACGGTAAGCCCCGATACCCGGGCGGCACGAGGCAGATGCGTGGACCCTCAATTTTGGCCCACCGCAGCTCCTGGCTCAAAGTTGGGATTTTCGGGACGGGGGAATGCTCCGTCCTTGAATCCGACCGCTGATGGCATTCCCTCCATCCGACGATAAGGCATTCTGCACACCGATCCCGGTCGCCTCACTTCCGGGGGGCTATGTCGTTCCTCGACGGGAGAAAGGAACGACGTATGACAGCGGCTGTGGAACGAAACCTCTCGATTCTCCGATGTATGCGATGACTCGGATCAGGTGTGCGTGAAATACAAAAATTAACGCCAAAATATAATAACTATTTTAACTAATAATCGGTTCTAAATAAATTTCTTTAATATTTCTAAGGCTGCCGAAGGGAGGGTCGGCGGTGGACAGCTGACAGAGTGGGTTTGAGAGCGCTAAAGCGCAGTAACGGGGTGCCTCGAAAAGCACCACGTTACAATACTTACAACTTTTGTATAAGTCATTTTTGGCTCCATAGAATTCTGCGCGGAATTAAGCCCGATCCGACTATTTTAAGGGGTCGCCTCGATTTTTTTAAATGTTTACATTTAAATAACACGGCGCAATAATTTCAGTATCGAGTGAACGTGAATCGATGAAAATAAGCTTTAACAAGATAAATTACGAATGATTGCGTTGCAGTAGGGTCACCCGAAGTTACGAAAATCAAATAATAATATAAGAAGAGAGAATTGACAACATTTTATCACAGACGAATATTATTAATTTTAATGATTTTGTGGATTAAATTTTTTTCACTTAGATTATAATAATAATCATAACAACAACAACAACAAAAATAATAATAATAATTATAATAATTATTATTATTCTTATTATTATAATAATTATTATAATAATAATTATTCTGATCGGGCTCATCTTTGGACACAATTCTCTTGATGGAAGATACTTTGGCGTGAGTTTATTTTGGTTGAAGAAAAAAAAAAGTTTTTTTTCAAGCCACCCTAATGTATATTGTTATGTCACAAGTTTAATCGTGGATTAATTAATTACGGTACGACGGACTGGTTCGCGCTTCAGAACACGGTTGTGAAAGAAAAGACTCGGTTTACACTTTAGAACGAGTTAGAAGACGTTTATTTCGTACAAAAGGTCGGACGGATGGTCCCGGCGTGGACACGGTACAATGTTGCCGTATGGCACTGTTAGATGTACACTCAGATATAGACTGACTGGCGCTGGTCGGGAGACGGTCTTTTATAGTGAATAGGGCCCAGCTGGGAATAGTGTGGAATAATCTGGAAAAATAAGGAATTCGAATGTTTGGGGTCGTGGAAGCGGACTCGAACATTCTGGATGTCGATGTTTCGAGAAATGGGACGTGTTGAGGCAAAGTGACTGCTGCATGGGTTTACGCAGATGGGAAGCTACAGCTATACGCAGTAGGGGATATCGTTACAATATGTATTAGACTGGTTTTTAGGGAAAAAATTTTTCTCGAAACTCTCCACATTTGATGTAGATGCTATAACAAGACTCCTGTCCAAATTTGAGCTCAATCGGACCATTCTTAGAGGTTCCGCCGCGATGAAATCGATTTTGCCTTTGATTATCACGTGAGATAATTATTTTTCCCGTAAAAAGCGCCGCATTCAGCCAATATAAGTATACGGCCATCGAAACTAAGTGCAATCAATCGTATTACGTTCCCTTGAAATAAAAAAAAATAGGTACCGTGATGAATTTTTTTTTATTAACAACAATAATTAAAAACGTAAAAAAATTGTTTTAATCCGAAAGATCGGTCACGTAATGAATTAACAATTTCCAATAGGATAAAATACAAGCAGATGGGTAGAAAAAGTAATGAATGCAACTAATTTACTCATTAATCAATTCTTCAATTAATTAAACAATAACAATTAATCGTTATTTAAATATCAATCCAGAATCTTGTCATGAAATTATGTGGATTTAGGTGCTATAACAAGACTCCTGTCTAAAATTAAGCGTAATCGGACCATTCTGAGAGATTCCGCCGCGATAAAATCGATTTCGCCTTTGATTAACACGTGAGATACTTATTTTTCCAGTAATAAGCGCCGCATTCTGCCAATATAAGTATCCGCCCATCGAAACTAAGTACAATCGATCGTATTACGTTCCCTCCCAATAGGAAAAAATGGGTACAGCGATGACATTTTTTAAAAGTTAATAACAATACTTAAAAACGTGAAAAAATGGGTTTAATTCGAAAGACAGACGTGATCGATTTCGATCGCGGTGGAATCTCTCAGAATGGTCCGATTGAGCTCAAATTTGGACAAGAGGCTTGTTATAGCACCTAAATCCACATAATCTCATCACAAGGTTCTGGATTACAATTTGTTCTGGATTTCTGGATTCGAATATCAATTAATTGTTATTGTTTAATTAATCGGAGAATGAATTAATGAGTGAATTAGTTGCATTCATCACTTTTTCTACCCATCTGCTTCCATTGTATCCCATCGGAAATTGTAAATTCATTACATGACCGACCTTTCGAATTGAAACAATTTTTCTACGTTTTTAATTATTGCTGTTAATAAAAAAAAATTCATCACGGCACCTATTTTTTTATATTTCAAGGGAACGTAATACGATCGATTGCACTTAGTTTCGATGGCCGGATACTTATACCGGCTGAATGCGGCGCTTTTTACTGGAAAAATAATTATCTCACGTGTTAATCAAAGGCAAAATCGATTTCATCGCGGCGGAACCTCTTAGAATGGTCCGATTGAGCTCAAATTTGGACAGGAGTCTTGTTATAGCATCTACACTAAATGTGGAGAGTTTCGCGGAAATTTTTTTTCCTAAAAACCAGTCTAATATGTATATATGTATACATGTGTATCAGGGTGGTTCTTAATTGGGTGATGTCGGGATTCCCGTGGTTTTCGCCTACAAAATTGATCAACATAAATAGAAAAAAAATTGGGCGCAATCGGGAATCTAATATTTATTACGTACTTTGCAAAAAAATGGCTTTTCATGGCTGGCTTAAAAAGCAAAAAAAAACTGTACATGATAAAAAAATTTCATTTGACAATTTTGTAGGAAATTGAATGCTCTACAAAAAAGATCTTCGATAAAATTTTCGTGAATCTAATATTTATTACGTGATTCGCAAAAAATGGCTTTTTTTAGCCAGCTATAAAAAGCCGGTTTACTTAATAAATATTGGATTCACGGAAATTTTACAAGAGACCTTTTTTGTAGAACATCAAATTTCCAATAATACCGTTGAAGGAAATTTTTTTATCATGTATCTGAAGTAACAAAAAATTTCCCCAACTAAACGCCAAATGCATGCATTTTCCCCTACACAATTCGATTGCATTGCGCCGTGAGTGAGGCTTATCGGACAAATTCCCGATTGCGCCCAAGTTCTTTTACATGTATGTTGATTATTTTTGTAGGCGGAAACCACGGAAATTCCGACATCACCCAATTAAAAACCACTCTAATGTGTATGTATGTATGTGTATATGTATATGTATATATAAGGCATTCCATGGCATTCCGCGTAGTCGCGTACCCTTGACTCAAAATTTTTGCCTCGTGATTCTTGACATTAATATACATCGAAAATAAAGAGACACGTGTTTCGGGCTTTGCCGTTTTCAGTGCCCGCTATTAAGATGCAGTAGATTGAAGGTTTCCAATTATCGACGATATTTCAAATTCCAAATCGATATATCTCGCTAACCGCCAATAATAATTTTAAAAAACCAAGAAAGCTTTTTCTTTTGTTTTTATACGGTATATGCAATAAAAATAAGTACAATCATGTTGCACCGTTGGAACTATTTTTAATTAACAATTAATTGACTAAACATTGAATATCTCAAAAAAACCTATTTTATTTTTCTTATTTTTTTTATCTAAATTCTGTGAATAAAAATACAACGATTGAGACCACCCTCAATTTGGCTATGGACTTAGTTGAGAAGTTACAGATTTTGTTGTGATAAAAAACACGTTTAATTTGGTTCATTTCTCAGCGATAATTCATATTGCACTGTGAACTATTGGCCGCTCGTTGTAACGAACATTTGTAACATATATACGCATACATAAGCATATGGGGTATTCCTGGGAATTTCGGCAACTTCGGACAGTTGGGTCAAAATTTTTGCCCCCCAATTTTTTTCATTAATATGTGTTGAAAATAAAGAGACACGTATTTCAGCGTTTTTTATTTTGAGCCCCCACTTTTAAAATACGGTCAAATGAAGTTTTTGAAGTATTGACCACATTCGATCATTCAAATCAATATATCTCAGCAACGGCTAGTGATAACTCGAAAAACCACGGGTCTTTTTTTCGTTTTTGAACGCTCTATACAATGAAAACATTTACGATTATGTTGCACAAATTCAACAATAAGTTATAAACAATTTAAAATGAAAAATGAAATAAAACAAAAAACGCACTCTTAATTTTTGAAATGTATTTTTTTTTAATTCCTTGAACAAAAACGAAAATTTAGCCACCTTGAACTTTTTGGGCCGACGCTTCGTTCGGGAGTTATAAATTTTTTTGTCACAAAAAACCCGTAAATTTACGTATTTTATTAGTAAAAATTTGCATGAAGAAAAAATACCCTTAATTATTGAAATCTTTTTTTTTCAAATTCCTTGATCGAAAACGAAAATTTTGAGACTCGGCCGGACTTGGGCCGACGCTTCGTTCTTAAGTTATAGCTTTTTTCTTAACAACCGGGTAAACATTCACGGGTTTTTTTGTGACAAAAAAATCTTTAACTCCCGAACGAAGCGTCGGCCCAAAAAGTTCAAGGTGGCTAAATTTTCGTTTTTGTTCAAAGAATAAAAAAAAAATACATTTCAAAAATTAAGGGTACATTTTTTGTTTTATTTCATTTCTAATTTTGAATTGCTTATAACTTATTGTTGAATTTGTGCAACATAATCGTAAATGTTTTCATTGTATAGAGCGTTCAAAAACGAAAAAAAAGGTCCGTGGTTTTTCGAGTTATCACTAACCGTTGCTGAGATATATCGATTTGAATGATCGAATGTGGTCAATACTTCAAAAACTTCATTTCACCGTATTTCAAAAGTGGGGGCTCAAAATAAAAAACGCCGAAATACGTGTCTTTTTATTTTCAACACATATTAATGGAAAAAATTGGGGGGCAAAAATGTTGACTCAACTGTCCGAAGTTGCCGAAATTCCCAGGAATACCCCATATATAGGTATACAGATATCAATATATGGGGGATTCCACGGTGGACCGGAAGCTGCGTACCGTCGAATCAACATTTTTGACCCACGATTTTTAATATTGATATACGTGGAAAATGAAGAGACACGTTTGACGGGGTTTGACGTTTTTAGCGCCCGTTATCTAGATGCAATGGAATTAAGTTTTTCAATTATTGACGATATTCAGTCAAATAAAAACACCAAAAATATCTCGAAATTTTATTCGAGATATTCAATATTTAGACGATTAATTATCAATTAATAGTAGTTCAAACGGTGTAACATAATTGTACGTATTTTTATCGCAAAGACCGTGTAAAGACAAAAAAAAGCCTACCCGGTTTTTCAATTGATCATTGGCCGTTGTTGAGATAGATCGATTTGAAATACTGAATATCGTCAATGATTAAAAAACTTAATTCCATTGCATCTCAATAACGGGTGCTAAAAACGTCAAACCCCGAAACACGTGTCTCTTCATTTTCGACGTATATCAATATAAAAAATCGTGGGTCAAATATGTTGATTCGACGGTATGCAGCTTCCGGTTTCACCGTGGAATCGCCCATACATTTAGATCTGTATACTTATATTGTGTATATGTATGTGCTTATGTATGCGTATTTATGTTACAAATGTTCCTTACAACGAGCGGCCAATAGTTCACAGTGCCATATGAATTATCGCTGAGAAATGAACCAAATTAAACGTGTTTTTTATCACAAAAAAATCCGTCACTTCTAAACTAAGTCCATAGCCAAATTGAGGGTGGTCTCAATCGTTTTGTTTTTATTCACAGACTTTAGGTAAAAAAAATAAGAAAAATCAAATAGGCGTTTTTTGAGATATTCAATGTCTCGTCAATTAATTGTTAATTAATAATAGTTCAAACGGTGCAACTTGATTGTACTTATTTTTGTTGCATAGACCGTGTAAAAACAAAAGAAAAAGCTCTCTTGGTTTTTTAAATTATTATTGGCGGTTGTCGAGATATATCGATTTGAAATTCGAAATATCGTCATCAATTGGAAACCTTCAATCTACTGCATCTCAATAGCGGGGGCTGAAAACGGCAAACCCTGAAACACCCGTCTCTTCATTTTCGATGTATATTAATGTAAAAAAATCGTGGGGCGAAAGTTTTGAGTCAAGGGTACGCGACTACCCGGCATGCCATGGAATGCCCCTTATACTATATTTGTAAGCATATTAAAAATGATGATTTCCAAAGATCTTCTTTTATTGATTTCCCGTTTCTATTATCACTACAAGAGAATATTTAAATACTTAAGAGCTTCGCTCTTATTGGGTGTCCCACGACACCTCTCTCTCTTTTTTTTAATAGAGCGTTTTTCAGTCCCCATTATTTTGAATGGAACGTTTTTCAGTCCGCATTATTTTTAATGGAATGTCTTGCAGTAACCATGATTTTAAATGTAATGTTTTTGTTGATTTTTAAATGAAAAAGAAATTTAATTTTTTCATATTTTTTTTCAAATTTTTTGTTTTAAATTTTTATTTTTTTATATTACTTTTTTTGTTCCCAGGTACTGATGTCCTGGTTATATTGTTGATGTTAGATAGTGATGCCCTTTCTTCCTCCGATTCTCCGATGCATGCACGGAAGTAACTTACTTAGGTGCAGACACCGAGGCCTCAGAGAAACTGGCCTTCTGATCGCCTGAATCCAAGTACAAGTTTGAGCTTAAAATCCATTTCCACTTGCGATTTGACGAGAGCCAAGATATAAACACGCCGTGATTTTGTATTTCGTCCGGCATGGAATCCGCGGCATATTTACACTCGTATTCGTCACTGGTCAAAATTCCAACGCCTTCAGGATTTTCGATTTTTCCCGACCTGAAATACAAAATACATCTGCACCTTCCCGGATTTTAAGTACTTTTTGGATCAAAATACCGAAAATCACATGAATAGTTAAATTTTCAATCATTTTAACATTCGGTAAATACTTTTATCTAGTACGAATTATCATGGCTGAATAAATAAATAGATAAATAAATAAAAAATGTCCGTCTCTTTTTATGAAAGTGCCCGGGTACGTATGGATAAATGAAATCATTATAATATGAGTTATGAATCAATTATTTTTCTTTTCTTTCGAGTGTGTGAGTGTGTGCAAGCTTGTGCGTGTGTGTGCTAGTGTGTCCGAGTGTGTGCGAGTGTGTTCCACCCTGTGTGGATGTGTGTCAGCGCAAGTGTGTGCGGACGTGTGCCAGTGGATGTGTGCAAGTGTGTGCGGATGTGTCGGTGCGAGTGTGTGTGGATGTGTCAGTACGAGGGTGCGAGTGTGTGCGGACGTGTGTCAGTGGATATGTGTGCAGATGTGTATGCGTATGTGCAAGTGTGTGTGAGTGTGTGCGGATGTGTGTCAGTGCGCGTGTGCGAGTGTGTGCGTATAGGTGTCAGTTCGAGTGTGCGCGTGTGTGCGGATGTGTGTTAGTGCGAGTGTGTGGGGGCGTGTGTTAGTGCGAGTATGTGCGAGTGTGTGCGTATAGGTGTCAGTTCGAGTGTGCGTGTGTGTGCGGATGTGTGTTAGTGCGAGTGTGTGGGGGTGTGTGTTAGTGCGAGTATGTGCGAGCGTGTGCGGATGTGTAAGTGCAGAGAAAAAATTTATTAACTTATTCATTCAATTATTAATTGTATCAATTTATATGTACCCATGCACCCTCATAAACAGAGACGAAAAGAAATGATTAAGCTTATTCATTTAATTATTTATTTATATGTACTGTAATTCATATATTCATGACGAAAAAAATTTTGATATTTATTTATTCAGTCATGACAATTTTCAATGGATTTATCAAATTTATCGAATGTTAAAAGGATCGAAAATTTAACTATTCATGTGATTCTCGGTATTTTCAACCAAAAAGTACTTAAAATCCGGAAAAGTGCAGATGTATTTTATATTTCGGGTCAAACAAAATACAAACTGACGATATACTTGGCATTTTGGCCTGAGTCAAATGACAAATAAAAATGTATTCTGTATTTGAGGTCAGACAAAATCCAAAACTCTGATGTATCTGTCATTTTGTCCTGCGTCAAATCATGAATAAAATTGTATTTCGGGCTTTAAGCCGGCGAAAATCTAACATTATGTAGGCTCGGGAATTTTGACCGGTGTCAAATATAAGTGTCAATATGCCGTGGATTTTAAGCCGGTCGAAATACAAAATCACGGCGTGTTTATATTTTGACTCGAGTCAAATCGCGAGTAGAAATATATCGTGGATCTTCCGCGACGCAAAATCGGTTGTGCCCATCCCTGCTGGCCGCAAGAAACGTTGTCTACCTATGAAACCGCCGAAGCCGCGCGCCGACCGAACACCCATCGGTGTCGATGAAGTAGCAAATCAACGAGAACTGCCACGAGGAGTAAGGGTTCAATAACTTATTTCGGCTTTTTGTAGAAAATATTACTTCTATGCTATTCGCTAGATACGATATTCTTACAGAACCGTTTGGAACAATGGCTGCAGTTCGACTGCCAGATCACAGCGCTCCAACATTAATTTATGCCTTTCGCGCAGGCACATTCGATCTTGTTCTGTACCGACACATGTTAGCATGCTTTCTTACGGGGAAATTTCATCGTACGAGTTTTTAAAAAAGGAAGAGTCAACTCGCCTTAGCGAATTTGACTCTGAATACACTTTTATTTTATAGTAACGTTATTTATTTTAAAAAACGGAGTTTTACATTTGCAGTCTGGCGCGCGTAGCGGCAGTGTCTATAGCTTGATGGTTGATCGTAAAAACTAATGAGGCCGCGCTGCTCTCTCTTATACAGGGTGTCCAATTTTAATCTTACATTTAATTAATCTCGAAAAATACTACTCCGATCGAAAATTGAGTACAACAAAACTTGAAGGGCCTGGAGGAGGACGTACAAAAAAATTTTTTTTTTCGGTCGAAAATCCCAAATGGCGGTTTTAAGGTGGCAAACATGTTTTTTTTAAATGGAACTATACTTATTTTTTCGCATCAAAAATTTTGTCATGTCAAAACTGACAACTTTTGTAGAAAACTTTTTTCGATAAACCTTATAATTTCTAGGTTAGAACACAATTTTTCAATTGACTATTTTAGCGTTATCCAGGATGTACCACGAGGAGGTAAAGTCATCAACGTCCCATGTGTAAGTGTATGTGTAAGTGTAAGTGTAAGTGTAAGTGTAAGTGTAAGTGTAAGTGTAAGTGTAAGTGTAAGTGTAAGTGTAAGTGTAAGTGTAAGTGTAAGTGTAAGTGTAAGTGTAAGTGTAAGTGTAAGTGTAAGTGTAAGTGTAAGTGTAAGTGTAAGTGTAAGTGTAAGTGTAAGTGTAAGTGTAAGTGTAAGTGTAAGTGTAAGTGTAAGTGTAAGTGTAAGTGTAAGTGTAAGTGTAAGTGTAAGTGTAAGTGTAAGTGTAAGTGTAAGTGTAAGTGTAAGTGTAAGTGTAAGTGTAAGTGTAAGTGTAAGTGTAAGTGTAAGTGTAAGTGTAAGTGTAAGTGTAAGTGTAAGGGTTTCGTTAACACGTCGTAAGGTAAGTTCCGAAACCGCACTGGTTTTAATTTATTTTGGCAGATCCCACCGCTGCCACCAATGTTGTGTCCCCGGATGGCCCGTGTCTCCTCAGACTCTTGGATTACGGGTCAGGAGGGATATGTTGTTTTGGGATCGGTTGCCAATTAAGAGTGAAACTTAAATAAATATATTAGCACGGTTTTGGTTTATTATAAAGATGTTTCTTGCAATTTAGTCTACACAGATTGACCGGTGTCGAATGCGATATCGTCTTACAAGTTGTGACGATATCCATTCAGAGATTTCAATTGACTCACGGGTTTCTCGTTTAGTTACTTCGCGCTGTTTTGACCGGAAACCGAACCATCCGCACTGGATCACTGGTTCGCGTTTGATTTAAAACACGCACTCACCTAATTGATTATGTTATGCTGTTAATTGCGGCGCGACGGACTGTACGATTACCGTGCCGCGGGTTTATCTCAAAGAACCACGCTCGCGTTCCTAAGACCGATGTGGAAACTCTGTCACGGCACGGGAGTCTACTTTGAGGAGAATTGCTCAATTTGATGGTTCGAGTAAGACTGTCTTTTCGATGGCGAGCTTTTCGGTTGCTCGAGGCTCGTCGTCGAAAAGCTGATTTTACAATTTTGGTGGTCAGACCGTTGCTGGCCAATCACATGATACTTGGTCAGCACGGTCAATGTTCGAGGTCTTTTGAAATGAATTTATTGAATTTATTGAATCGTGGTAACGGAAATGCCGTATATCCGTTACGTAGCGTAAGCAGTTTCGTTAGCAAATTCTGTCGATGACCGTGGGGAACAATTATATACTCAATATAATTGTTCATGAATTTTTATTCTAAAAATTTGCGTGGTTTCCTGTCTGTAAAGGAAATGCCATATTTCCTTTCATATCGCCTGATTCGGAATCAGCGATGTTCAATCATGAGAAACAATTATATCGTGCGTATAATTGTTTCGTAAATTTATTTTATAACCTTTAAATAAATTTATAGTGCAAATAATGTAATGAAAATTGCGGGGCACAACATCCCTCCCCCCTGAAAAGTAAAAATTTGGATATTGACAATGGACACAATTTTTACTTCGAATACATTTCTTATGTGCCCATGGAATTTTCGACTTGTTGGAGGGTGTCGGTTTAATTAATTTCACGCGGCGGTAGTATTGGTCTAGCTGGTGTACTGGGTCATGGTTAGTTTGCGCTTCGTCTTTGCGACGGGTTCTGTGTTGCTCCTCTTCTTGAGGGGCGGTCTCGAGGTTGATAGCGACAGTCGCGGCTGAAGGCTGCGGTGTCGCGTTTCTTATGCAGCGTAGCTAACCAATACTATCGCTGCGATGGTAAACATGACCGTAGTACCTATCGCGAGAGTACTATGGAGCTTAATACGGAGTTCTTCACGTAATTTTTTCTTAATTTCCCGGATTCGCTGTCCGAGTTCGCGTAACTTTGCGGGGTTTCGAATCACTACTAGTAGTTTCACTATTTCCCCGTCGTTTTTCTAAATGGGCGCTTTCTTGTTCGCGTCCAAGGGGGTGAGATTGCTGGGGGCGGATAGTGCTCCTTGACCATCTCCGTGTATCTCCGACCCGTTGCGACGCTGAAGCCCCGGGCAGTTACCCTACATATTTCTACCAAAGCCATTATTCCTGTCCCTATACATTTTATTATGTTTCGTTATAACGTTTTCGTACGTTATCCCGGTCATTTCGATTTTCGGCGCCCCGCGTAACCATCTACTCGGTTGTAGCATGGTTATTTTAACTGTTACTTCTAATTTCGCGGCCCGTTTCTCGCATCCGATTTCGCTATCGGGACGTATTTTCGTGTATGGTTGTGTTTCGCACGGCGCTTAGTCGGCCAATGGTTGCACTGGCATCGCTGCGGAACACACGTACAGATTTTCTTCGAATTTGCGTTTCGGAAGGTCGACATCTGTATAAAATTTCGGTTAGCTGCTTTCATCGAGTCACCTGATCCAGCTGTCGGTGAGACTCTACGCCATTTTCTTGATGAAAGTTCTAAGGGTTGTCTCATTCGTCTCGATATGTTTCGGGGTTTCATTAAAAATGTCTATAGAAATATCCAGTGGAGCCGGGTCCAATAAGTGGAAAACTATTTTTTATTCCTTTTTATTTATTTTCCATTCTCAATTTTTTTTTTCTTCATCGCCCGCCGCTTTCTCTCAGCAGCGTGGCCGATTTTAGTTATTTAGTTTAGGTTCTTTCACGTTCATTTAAGTTCTTTTCAAGCTCATTTTATTTCGCTCTGTTTTATTTTTATTTCATATTATTTTTCCTCTCTTTTTATTTCATTCGATAGCATTTTGTTTAATTTTATTTCATGTTATTTCGTTTGTTTTCATTATTCTATCTTGTTTCATTTTATTTTATTCCATTTTTCCCTTTATTTCAATTTTGTTCCCCTTTTCCTCCTTTCGGATTTATTTTCTAATTTGTTTAAGTTTACGTGATTTTACGTAACGTACTTTACAACATACTTGGTCCTGGTGCTGGACAAGGTCCTTTTAATACCTTGATGTCCTCCGAGAGGAGCATCGTGATGTTTACTGATAATAATTTTTTCGTTTTTCGGGGCTAGGACAGGTTACGCTATTGTGGACGCTGCACTTGTCTTTAATACAGCTGTCCTCGTCGTTACTGTGTTGCGTCTCCGTATCGCTGTCCTCCCCGCTCTCCGCTTCCTCAGTCACGGGTAGCCGTCCGCTGACCGCTGCCTGGCGGCTCGAGCCGCTGGATCTCGCGCTCGCTACACCGCTGGTTTCGCTGTCGCACGGCGCGAGGCTTGCTTTCTCGCTCTTCTCGCCCGTTCCTTTCACACGGCTGTCCGCGCTGTCCCCGCTCGCGCCGCTCTCGGTCGCTATGGGGTACGGCGGATCGGTCGAGCGTGGGGCCATGCCGGGGGAGTTGTCTCTCTTTCTCTCCCGCGCAGTGCGCCCCTTCCTCCCTTTACGGGTACGTTCATGCTACCCGCCCCCGACCACTCACCGCGGTGGCCGATCTTGGCGGTGTTGTGTCACGAACGTCTTCGCGACGATAAGTATCTCCGTCTCTATCGCCCGCGGCTCGCCCTCTCGTCTCTCTTGTCCCTTTTGTGCGGACATTCGCACTGCCCCCGCTCCCTTCGCGCCCTTCCGGGGTGGAACGGCGGGGTGCAGCTGCGCTCGTGAGCGAGAGTTATTTTGCCGTTCCTTGAGTATGCATTGCTTTTTCCCTTAAAGCGTGTGCCATACACATACGGCCGGAACTGCGTTATAGCCCACACGATCGCGAGCAATCTTTCTCGGTCGTGGTATAACTGAGTTCAAAAAAAATTTTTTTTGTTTTTTTTTTTTGCTTTGGACAACCTTCCTTTTTCAAATTTAATCAATTTAATTAATTTATGTGCCCGAGATAATGTGTTGCTTTTTACTAAAGTTGACACTTACTCGGGTGTAGGGCCAGTTTCGCTTCTCGCAGGCGTTGAAAAACTTCTGCGAGTCGACTGTTGTGCTCCTGCCGGGTCTTGCCGTGAATGACGATATCATTCAGGTAGACGTAGCATTTTATCCCGTCCAAACCGTCTAGTCTTTGGAATCAAAAACTTCCTCAGCGATGAGGTGCGCGAGATCCGACTTGTCTCGTAGTCAGTCGAGACACTCGGCCCCTCTACCCGCGCACACCGTACCGACGCTGAGAGTCTCGGCCGCGTCATCTTCTAGCGGCTCGAGTTGCACCACAGGTCGTGGTACTGTACACATTCGTTTGCTTGTGTTTACTATGCTGACCGTACAGCTGTTTCCCGTCGATGGCGTTACACAAACACCCACGGGTTTTTCGGTTTCGATCTCATATTTATCCGCGAAACCGATAGTTTTACTTTTCGTTTACTCGATTGTTGTATGGGGTAGCAGACAATCTCGTCGCATTATGCAGCATTGAGCCCCGGTGTCCGCTTTCAGGGTTATTATCCCGCTGGCCGAGTTCGGTGACTTGATATCGAAATCGCTGGCGGATAACGCTGATTCAATCGTAGCTTGCATGACTTGCAATGTGTCTCCTGGTTCCGGGGCGTCTGCCGTTGACCCGTGGTCGCTTATCGATAGTAAATTAATCGATAGCGAGCCCAGCGTTAATTTGTTCGGTGTGTCGTTTTGCGATTGACCGTTTCTGTTATTTTGCTGATTGTCTTGCTGACCTCCATTTCTCTCGTCGGCGATTCGCTTCCGACAGTCCTTTTTCGTATGACCCTTTCTCTGACAATAGTGACACACTTTATCCACCTGATTGAGCGTCTTATTGTTGTCCGGAGCGGGGAGGCTGTGGCGTACGGTTTGTCCTGGACAGCTTCTCGCGAAGTGGGCATCACTTCCGCAATGGTAACAAGTTTTGTCATAATTCCCGTGGTTGTTGCCGTTGTTGTTGCCATTGCTGTTGTAGCTCCGGCGTTGGTTACCGCTGTCGTTGCCGTTGTTGCCGTAGCTCCGGCGTTGATTACCGCTGTTGTTGCCGTTGCTGTTGCCGTTGTTGTCGTAGCTCCGGCGTTGATTACCCCCCTGTGCTCCTCCGTTTCCCTTCGGGTGGATCATGTCGCTTATCTCGATGGCTCCGACCACTGCTTCATGTAGCGTCGCGAAATTTCGCGCTCGTACGATCGTTTGCACCTGGCCGTGTAACCCATTCTCAAAGTTGGCCTGTGCGCTCCTTCGCGTGACTGTTTCGATTGTCTGGGCCTCTCTTGGCGTCAGAACTCCTTCACACAGTTTCCCGATCAGATCGACTGTTACTTGCTCGACTCTTCCCGCGTACGTCGCAACACTTTCACCCTGACCCTGTTGTAGGGAATTAAACTCCATTTGTAGAGCAGCGAGTGACTTGCGCTTTCCGTACAGCGTCAATAACTCCGTCTTGAGTTCTTCGAGGGTTTTAATACTTTTGTGTTTTAAATCTTGCGCCGGTCTGCCGTCGATGCGACCCGATATTACGAATTCTATGAATACTTCGTGGTCCTCATATATGATCCGGTTGTACGCAGTCTGGCAGGCACGTAAGAATTGGTCCAGTTCGTCCGGGCCTTCTCCGGAGAATTTCGGGACCTGCTTCATAGCCATTCCGAGATCCACCGTCCGTCGTTCACCGGGAAACCCGCGTGTTCGTCGCGTGGACCGCGGTCTCGACGTCCTCTCTTCCGATAGTCTTTCTTCCACTCGTTCTAATCGGTACCTTAATTCGGCATTCTGTTCTTCAAGGACCCTAATTAATTCGTAGGGTTCGGCATTGACGCCCTGGAGCGTCTCAGCCAGGTCGCGTCGAGCTGATCTCGACGTGTCGCGGGCGCGTCGATGCATGTCGACGTTCGCAGCGTCGCGAGACATTCGACCCGAATCCCTACCGTCATTGTCGTTGATTCTTTGCGTCCTCGGTATTGCCCCGAGATCGGGTGCGACTGGCCGTACGGTGGTGTTCGCTGGCGAAAGACCCGAGGCCTCATCACGGAGGCGCGAGATCTCTTCGTCGATCATGTCGTCCGTGACGCGACGTCGCGCCCGACGGTGCAGCTCCCGGTCAGAGTCACTTGTCTCCGGGAATTCCGTACCGCGCCTCGCATTTACGCCCATCTGCCGGAAACTTTCCGACATCGCGGTCTGGCGAGCCTGGGGTAAAAACCCCGATGGTGGTAGGGTATTTAACGCTTCGCCCGTACGAAACGTAATGTCACCGTGCGCTGCTGTTAGCCCGGCTGGGGCTCCGACGGCGTGCCATGGCAAACTCGAATCGAAGGAGTGCGCGAGTCGCTGGTCCTTCGGATCGTCGCCCATTTTTCCTTTAGTTTTCCCACGGAGTTATTACGTATTTATGAGAATATTTCCCTCTAATTTTCCCGCCAAGTTATTACGTCTTTATTAAAAATTTCTTTAATTTTAATCTTCTTTTGCCTGTGCGGGTTGGTTATTTGAAGAATATTTTTCTTTCCTCAATTTAAATTTCCGTTCCGCGTTAAATTAATGTTCTCTTTTTTTTTTTTTTTAAATCCTGCTGAATTTGTTTTTTACCGTGGAAAGTTTTTGGGATTTGTGTTTAATGTAAATTTCTGTAAATTAGATTTTTGCTTTAATTTTCATCGAGCCTTTTATTTTCCCGACGTCTCGCTCTGGAGACGCGCTTCTAAAATTTCAAGAACGTTGGGGGTTTTTTTTTAATTTATCGACCTTCATTCGCTTTTGGATTTTTATGGGTCGTTTCGAGATGATTTTGGGAGATTTTGCGGGTTAATAAAATTTTCGTATTTTATGATTTCTGTCCGCCAAAATTTCCCGTTCAAATTATTCGTTGCGTGCCACGCTGCGTGGGCTTTTCGTTTTGTACCGCGTTCGCAGGTTTCCCTATCTGTCGCGGTTAATATTGACGCAAAAATTTTCGATCGCTCCCTATGAGGACGCGTTTCAAAACTTTCGCGGACGATGGAATAATTTCTAAATTGGCTTTGGTAAGCTAATATGTCAAAGGTATACGCTGCTACTTACGGGTTGATGATCCCTGATGATCCTTGATGATCCTTGAAGATCCTTGAAGATCCTTGAAAATCCTTTTAAATTTTTAATAAAGACGTAATAACTTGGCGGGAAAATTAGAGGGAAATATTCTCATAAATACGTAATAACTCCGTGG
>CAXAQZ010000750.1:64740-106730 GCA_963971145.1 Sussaba pulchella
ATCAACATAAAAAATCGTGGGTCAAAAATGTTGATTCAACGGTATGCAGCTTCCAGTTTCACCGTGGAATCCCCCATATATTTATATCTGTATACTAATATATGCTTATGTATGCGTATATATGTTACTATTTTCGTTACAACGAGCGGCCAATAGTTCCCAGTGCAATATGAATTATCGCTGAGAAATGAACCGAATTAAACGTGTTTTTTATCACAAAAAAATCTGTAACTTTTAAACTAAGTCCATAGACAAATAGAGACTGGTCTCAATCGTTTCGTTTTTATTCATAGACTTCAGGAAAAAAAAATAAGAAAAATCAAATAGGTGTTTTTTGAGATATTCAATGTTTAATCGATTAATTGTTAATTAATAATAGTTCAAACAGTGCAACAAAATTGTACTTATTTTTATTGCATAGACCGTGTTAAAACAAAAGAAAAAGCTACCTTGGTTTTTTTAATTATTATTGGCGGTTGTCGAGATATATCGATTTGAAATTCGAAATATCGTCAATAATTGGAAACCTTCAATCTACTGCATCTCAATAGCGGGCGCTGGAAACGGCAAACCCCGAAACACGTGTCTCTTCATTTTCGATGGAGATTAATAAAAAAAATCATGGGCCAAAAATTTTGAGTCAAGGGTACGCGACTACCCGGAATGCCATGGAATGCCCCATATATATATGAATGGTTCCATAAACTATAGGCATCGGTCCGGGTGACCCCCCCTCAGATTCTTTTCAAATTTTTTTGGGATGTAGTCTTTGATGACCTATATGTGCTTGAATTTTTTGGGATTTTTTCCTTCATTATTTCGGCTGTAGTAATTAAGGGCATTTCCTGACATTTCCGTTTTTTTTTTTTTTTCAATTTAATTTCATAGTATTGTATCGCAAAATGAAAATTACACTTAAAATGCATTTTTATGTGAAATTTTTTCAACTTTTCGAAAAAAATATTGATTCTCAGTTTGGACCAACGCAAAGCTCTCAAAATCGACCTTTAATAATAAAAAGCTATTTTTTGGCCAGTGCGCATGTCTAAAATTTTTATTCAATATTTTTTTCAGAAAGCTGAGAAAATTTCACATATGATATGTCAAATTCACGCTGGGATGTCTGTAAAAACTGCTAGAATCGATGAAAGTTCAAAAATTCAATGATAAACCAAATTTTATTTTCTCCCTTCAAAATGTATAAATTCTCCTTCAATCCTCTTGAGCTATCGATCATTTTGAATTTTTGTCTTTTAGATAGAAATGCAATGTCTTGACTACTCCCAATATCCTGCAGTGAAAGAAAGTTATACGATTATTTATACAATGAAATCAAAAATAGGCCTTAACATTTCTTGAAAATATTTCTTTAATTGCAAAATAGTTTTCATTCGTTTTTAAAAACTTGAACAATAGAAAAATTCGAAGAATTCGACACAGGCCTTACAATAGCGGAACCTAAGTTATTGCTAATTGGCGTAATGTTGTGAATTGATCGGGTCCCTTTGATTGATTTCGAGTGAGATGCTCGTTCATCTAACGTTGGCTTTAATTCAAAATATTTCGTCCCCTCAACGAACACAACGTCGATATTTGGCAGACTTTGATTTGTCCTCTTAAACAAATCGTATGGCGTGAGAATGTGTTCGTCTGGGTCCATTTGCAACGACCTTTTTCTTGCATTTCGCTTAATGGTCCCTCCCAAACCATCGCACGGTCCTTTGCCATGCGCGGTCGCGAAAAAATGCCAATCAGCCTCAATATCGAAATCATTTTCATGATAACATAAATTTGTAAATGTGTTTTTATTTTTAAATTGCTGCGGTGCTCCATCACTGAAGTAGTGAATTCTTTTAACCACATGAAATTTTTTTATTTAAGTAAGCTACCAATTCGACTTGAAATAAATGAACCATAACGAAATCGTGTTTGAGACAGTTACGCCAATTAGCAATAACTTAGGTTCCGCTATTGTAAGGCCTGTGTCGAATTCTTCGAATTTTTCTATTGTTCAAGTTTTTAAAAACAAATGAAAACTATTTTGCAATTAAAGAAATATTTTCAAGAAATGTTAAGGCCTATTTTTGATTTCATTGTATAAATAATCGTATAACTTCCTTTCACTGCAGGATATTGGGAGTAGTCAAGACATTGCATTTCTATCTAAAAGACAAAAATTCAAAATCATCGATAGCTCAAGAGGATTGAAGGAGAATTTATACATTTTGAAGGGAGAAAATAAAATTTGGTTTATCATTGAATTTTTGAACTTTCATCGATTCTAGCAGTTTTTACAGACATCCCAGCGTGAATTTGACGTATTATATGTGAAATTTTGTCAGCTATCTGAAAAAAATATTGAAAAAAAATTTCAGACATGCGCAATGGCCGAAAAATAGCTTTTTATTATTGGAGGTCAATTTTGAGAGCTTTGTGTGAGTCCAAACTGAGAAGTCATTTTTGAGGTTAGAACGCTCGGCTGTGAAATGAATATTTATGTATCTTTTACACGGTAGCACCAATTTCAAACTTTTATTCATGAAAAAGAACCGTAAAAATCGACTCCATTAGATGCTGAATGATTTTCTTCTACAAATTCAGTTTTTATTTATGACCATAATTACCCGCGGAATACCGAACTTTCGGTTTTTCGGACTTTTCTTCGAGAATAAAGGTTAAAAGATTACCAAACCGCGAGTACATCATAAAAACTAATTTGTCTACACTTACCTTGCAGAATTTTGCGTAAAAGTTCCACGAATAAGTCGGTCGGGTCAGATTTTTGGAGCACGTAAATTTTTTTCGGTGTTTTTTTATTCACCCGCGATTTTTTTGCGCCGTTCACATAACATGCCCACTAATGGCGTTTTGCGCCATCTGTCGGGAACATTTCGGAGAACGTTTTGGCCCATGGCCGATTCCAAACACGCAATTATTACGATTCTAGCGATAAAAATCTACCGGAGGCTACAATTACCCCTCATAGGCTATAATTACCCCATTCGACGGTGGGTCAAAAAAACACTTTTTTTTTTTTGAATTTCCCTCACGAAAACTAGTTCCTAGGTACCTCTACAAAGTACTCACCAAGTATAAGCTCTTAATATTAATGGGAAGAACTGGCTCATCGTCGTTTCCTATTTTCAATTTAGTCTCATATAAAAATGGTCATATCTTATCACCAATAGATTGTTAAACTAGTTTCATCATGAATATTTATAGGAAATCGAACGCTCTACAAAAATGGTCTCTTATACTTTTTTCATTAATCGAACCATTTGAAAGATATTCAAGGTCAAAGATCGAAGAATTTATGAAAAAAATGACTTTTTGTTTTGAATTTTGTAGCTTACTGAAAAATAATTATTGTCGAATGGGTATCAATTATTTCTGTAGGAAATTGAACGCTCTACAAAAAAGGTCTGTTGTGGTTAATCGATTACTCTAACCGTTCAGAAGATATTCGCATTCGAATTCGAATAATAAAATTACATATGGTGAAATAGAATTTTTTTTTCTGTTGATATATTTGATGAAATTTCTCAAATAAAACACTTTCTTTTTCTAAAATAGATCACGAATTGTCCCAAAATTCTGATGTTAAATGAATTAAAAAATATATTTATTAAAAAACTATTAAAATCAGTAAGCATTGGAATTCTGATACGAATATCTTCTGAATGGTTAGAGTAATCGATTAACCACAACAGACCTTTTTTGTAGAGCGTTCAATTTCCTACAGAAATAATTGATACCCATTTAACAATAATTATTTTTCAGTAAGTTACAAAATTCAAAACAAAAAGTTATTTTTTTCATAAATTCTTCAATCTTTGACCTTGAATATCTTTTAAATGGTTCGATTAATGAAAAAAGTATGAGAGACCATTTTTGTAGAGCGTTCAATTTCCTATAAATATTCATGGCGAAACTAGTTTAACAATCTATTGGTGATAAGATATGACCATTTTTATATGAGACTAAATTGAAAATGGAAAACGACAATGAGCCAGTTCTTCCCATTAATATTAAGAGCTTATACTTGGTGAGTACTTTGTAGAGGTACCTAGGAACTAGTTTTCGTGAGTGACATTAAAAAAAAAAAAAGTTTTTTTTTTACCCACCCTAATATATATGAATAATTATAATTTTGTATACATATAATTATATATATTAAAACATTACTATTATTATTATTATTATACACACATATATTGTAACGTTATTATTTTCCTCGGCGGCTAGAGCCTCTCAGATATTAACGCTGTGCGGGTTCAGGCCCGCGAATTAAATTTGGGGCAGGTGCTGAAATGAAAAAATTACCATTGGTTGATTCAAATTGTCAACGATAATTTTGCTTTTATTAATAGTTGTTTAAATTTTATAATTGGTTTACACGATCTGCGAGCAGGAAGGTTTTTTTCTTTATTTTCTTTAAATTAATCTGGTTTGAACCACATAGTTAGTTTCGGAGAAGGAAGGGTGGAAATTCAGGGGTGTCGGTCGTCCCGTCGCCAGGACCGTTGCCACGAGTCCCGAATTTACCACCGAATGAGGAAGGGTGGGTGGATTCCAAGGGCAGCAGTTGTCCCGTCCCCAGGACAGTCGCCGCGAGTCCCGATAGTCTCCACCGGTGATCGGAGTGGAATCTGGGGGCGACAGTCGTCCCGTCGTCAGGACAGTCGTCACGAGTCCCAAATTCCACAGGTCTGAAGGCGAAGTCTTAGGGTGGGCGGATTCCCGGGGGCAGCAGTCGTCCCGTCGCCAGGACAGTCGCCGCGAGTCCCGATAGTCTCCACCGGTGATCGGAGTAGAATCTGGGGGCGACAGTTGTCCCGTCGTCAGGACAGTCGTCACGAGTCCTAGATTCCACAGGTTCATTAGGAGAGATGAGAGTTTGTTAACGAGTAAGGGAGGTTGAAATGTGTGTCGGCTGACTGAAAAAGTATAATTTAACTATGATCCTGCTCGCTGAAAAAGAAGAACAAAAATATTAATTTTTCGAATTTTAGGGTGCTTCGACGTTGATCGGTGCGTCGAGAGTCCATCCGAATTTTCTTCTGGGCGCTATCGGGCAGGGGTTCGCCTTGGTGCCGGGGCCTTGCTTTCGGTCTGGCTGATACTGGCCGTATCTACTGTTGAATGAGCTGGCGGGCAGCGGTTTCCCCTGTAGTTGACGACTCGAAGAAGAGTGCTTTCTGGGCCCTTATTTCGCTTTATACGTTTTTATACGTTTCGGAGAGCTCCCCTACTCCTCGTCGCGCGAGCTAGCTCTCCTTGTTGCTCCAAACGGGTGTCTCTTCGTATCCTCCTTTCTCTTGCACGTAGATGCGGTTCACGTGATCGATGCGTGCTCGTTCTCCCTGGCTGTGAATATCTGCGAGCACGTGATCGATACGTGATTCATCGATCGGTCTTCCCCGGCTGTCGGTATTGCGGGACGTTGGCTTCTTTTTCGGAATTCTCGTCAAGCTGTCGGTGAATTATCTTCCGAGCTTTTGACGGAATCCCGATCGATACCGTCGGATCTCGCTGCGTGAAGCGGTTTTGGGCCGAGTGAGATTTCTTACCGTCTCAATAAATATATTCTCAATATATATTATTATAATACTATTATCAACTAAACATGTTTATTTAAAAATATATATATTTAAATAATTAATTTGAATCGTATAACATTGTATTCATATTTAATACATTCTTCTTTAATTCAATTATAATGTAATATAATATATAATATATAATATATAATATATAATATATAATATATAATATATAATATATAATATATAATATATAATATATAATATATAATATATAATATATAATATATAATATATAATATATAATTTATAATATATAATAATACTAACATATTTAATTGATATGTTATTTTTATGGGTGTATAAAAATGAGTAAGCCCCGCCGCGTTATGTTCATAACAGAGATGGGCGTATTCGAATTTTTTTCTATTCGTGAATAATGAAGATATTTCGTATATTATTCGTGCTTTGAATGAATTACAAATCCAACTGGATTCAGTCTCCGGTCCAACAATAAGTAATGAATACAGTTGTATTCAATATTTATTTCAATGGTTAGTAATGAATACAGTTGGATTCGTTATTCATTCAAGGAATGAATGATAACTACGATTGTATTTAGTACTCATTCCAACAGTGCATAATGAATCCAACTCGATTCAGTATCCATTCGAGCTGCGAATAATGAATCTAACACCATTCAGTATTTATTTTATCATAAATAATGGCTTTGGCTGGATTTATTATCCGCTCTAATAATGTCGTATGAATACAAATCGATTCAGTACAAAATGGATAAAGATCCGAATTCAATCGAGTATTCGGACGGTAATTAAATAGCATCAACTTAATTAATACTCTGCAACATCCCATAGGAAAATTATTTTCATCTAATATTGAGAGGTCTTTGCCTCCTGTGTTCCTCCCGCGCCAAGCTTTTCCTACTTTTCATCACGTAGTGATACGGAAAGTATCGCGTGTATGTGTGTGTGCGTGCGTGCGTACATGTGTTCGAGCGCGTGTGGAACTCGCACCAGCATTGGGTGTCTGCGGCTTGTCACTTCCGCAGTATTTTTAGACTCCAAATTATCCTTAGGTGGACTAAAGCTTACAGTGGACTTTTCGTCATCCTGTTTTTGCATCGTTGAAAGTTTTGAAACGCGAATTTGATAAAAGTGATGAGATCCTCCTTGCCAAAATCAAAAGGTTCTTCATAACAAGCTCAGCATTAAGCATCATAAATATATGTTTCGCTTTCGTTTCTTCCTTTTCTCACATACGAATTCTATATGGGTCTATATCTAGATATATATAAAAATATATTGCCCTCCTCCCAAAAAGTGAACTCAAAATTTTTTTTTGCTCACCCCATCGACTGAGGATTTGTTCAATATCTCAAAGTTAAATGAATTGAACTGAACGGGACCTATCATGTACGTGCCGAACATGCGACTTGACTACTGGTGCGGTATATGTCAGTATTAGGGTGGTCCTTATTTGGCCTTCAAAAAAAAGTCTCACTCCCCACCTTCCAAATGATTCTAAACCATGAAAATAAATTTTTATATTTTTTTCCGATTTTTACATTCACCCTCTGCCTTGTCTGAAGTCATTTGAAAGTTTTTAAAATAATTTATATCATATTTCCAAGCTTAATACGAAAACGATGGCAGCAAAAATCCGAAAAAAATTTATATTATAAAAAACTATACCACAAAAACACCAAAAAATTTTGGTAGCTGTTCGGCAAACATAAGCTAAAGAAAAGTCGACATTGAATTTTTTTTTAGGTGTCACACAACTGGTAAAAAAATCTAAAACAAATATATATCATAAAAAATGATGTCAGAAGGTAACGAAATAATTTTCGTGACTGTACACAAATTTGAAGTTAGCGGGAAAAGTTTTCGCAAGAAAGGAAACATTTTTTTCAAGGTTAATTAAAAATTTCAGGATCACCGATTTTTCCAGTAAAAAAGAGTGGTCAAGTAGCGTGTTGGGCATGCACATGATAGGGTTCCGTAGCGTAAAAGCTACATTCTGGAATTTTTTCAGATTTTTTGCATCGACAGTTTGAAAGTTAGAGGGGGGAACACTCTGATAACGACTTTGAAAGCTAATATCTCGTAAGTGAAGGGTTAAAATGAATAAGTTTCAAAACGTTATTTGTTGCATTTGAGGAGACCTATCTAAGGGCACCACACTTAATGGCGCGAGCAAACAAAATTTCGAGTACACGTTTTAAAGTGCGTGAGAATTGTCAAAAAAAATTTTTCTTGGAAAATATTTTTTTTGTTTTTAGGTCGACGATCTTCATCTGTGTACCAAATTCAGTCTTGTTAGAAAATGAGAACTGAGCCCTAGTTGGGTCGCATGCCAACAGAGCGCGCAACTGTCGACGGCGCGTTTGCAGGCCACGAGTAAGTGTATCTATGTATCGGCTCTCAATGTTCCTATGCACCTGTACTTACTTTTGGTTTTACTTTCGAGATATACTGCTTCTACGACACACGTGCAACCGATTAATTAAAGACACATTTGAACTACTTCCGATTCTATCATTCTATAAATCTGCAATCCTTCTCTGCTTCGTTAAAATACAACAAATCCCAATCGGTACATAACTAAAAGAATGGGAGGACTGTGACATACAGACAGACAGACGGACGGACTTGGCGAAACCATAAGGGTTCCTAGATTTCTACGGAACGCTAAAACCCTCAGCGATGTCTATGACATATGAAAAATGTTCATCCAAACCAGTTGACCCGTTGAAGAGTTTTACAGCATTTTCAATTGGATCTTCAATTTGAAAATTGAAAAAGAAATTATGTGATATTTCCGATATCAATGCAATTTGGAACTCAAAGTTGAAGGTTCCTGTTTGTCAGTGGCTTCCATCTTATCTTACCAGTAAGGAATCAAAATAAAACATATCGGGTATTTCACGGTACTTATTTTAGGAAATTTATTGAAAAATTAATAATTATTGCACGGATCAATCGATTTGAATAAAAATAGAATATGTCATAGACGTCACTGAGGTTCTTTACTGGAGAAATCGGTGAACGTGAAATTTCGACATAACCTTAAAAAAAATTTTTTTATCATTTCCAAGAATTTTTTTTGTTAACTTCAAATTTTCGTACAATCACCACATTTTTTTCCTCCCTTTCTAACATTATTTTTTACGATATATATTTTTTCTAGATTCTTTTACCGGCTGCGTGACACCTAAAAAAAAATCAATGTCGATTTTTATTTTTATTTTTAGGTTATGTTCACCGGACAGATACTCACTTTTCTTGGTGTTTTTGCCTTATAGTTTCTTACAATATATATCTTTTTCAGATTTTTTTTCCGGACCTTTTTCGTGAAATTAGGAAATATGACATAAATGATTTTAAAAACTT
Organism: Sussaba pulchella; assembly: GCA_963971145.1. Classification (NCBI taxonomy): domain Eukaryota; kingdom Metazoa; phylum Arthropoda; class Insecta; order Hymenoptera; family Ichneumonidae; genus Sussaba; species Sussaba pulchella. The sequence goes on from CAXAQZ010000750.1 coordinate 73,697, forward strand.
TCAAATGAATTCAGGCAAAGCAGAGGGTAAATTTAAGAATCGGAAAAAAAATATGAAAGTTTCTTTTTCATGGTCTAGAATCATTCGAAAGGTGGGGAGCGAGACTTTTTTTTTAAGGACCACCCTAATCAGTATATATTAGTATAGATGGATATGCATAGTTATATATAGATACATTGTAACGATTCGAGTGACTCGTACAGCTCGTGATCAAACTTTTATATTCCACGAATGGAAATAACGAGATTACCGATAGATAATAAGGGGACGTGTCGAGGGTGGAGCTGGTTGGCTTGACCGGTAATGGTTTTTCAATAAGAAAAATACAACGCTGACAACAATGACGAAATATAAAAATATTATATTTAACGCAAAAATAAACGAAGCGCACTTACGATGTTGATCTCCCACGCATCGGAGGGTAAATCGGAAACTATTATAATTAAATATGATCATTCATGGCGAGACATCCGAGTGTGGGCAGGTGTAATCAACTGCTCAAACGAAAAGAATTCTTGATAATATCAAAATAATTAACAATATCTAATTATTCGCTAACAAATGTGGACAAGATTCGCATCGAGCCCGGATTACCAGGTGTGAAGAGAATAATGAGAAAATTGAGACTGAACATACTCATCGCTAAATAATATTAACGAGAGATGTGACGGATTTAATTATTATCGGGGCCGATAAGATAAATCGTATTATCTGGAGATAATACGAATATCATAAATCGTGAGAAAACGCGGTCTTCTACGTAAATCCGAGTTTGACGCGAATGATCCTTGAGCCACGAAAATAATGGTAATCGCGAATATCAAAATAGAAAATAATAGATCACATCTTAGAATCAGGTCACGGATCGAATCGCGACTGATCATCCACAGACAGTGTGACACGTAAAACTATAAATCAAATTAACGATCGTCGATCATGAGTGCATTTGACAAACCAACATGGCTGCCCTAACGCTCGAATCACAGCGACGGACGCGCGGGCCGTGATGGCGGCCAATCGCGGCAGGCTCGATGAACCCACCGATCACGATGACGCGACGACGATGAAGACGATTATGAGACGCGTAACCGCGGCAATATTTCAATTCAGTCAATGAATTATTCGGTCGTCGCGACGTAAGTCGCAAGACGAATCATGAAGCACACTCCCGAATGATAGTGTCAACGCACTATGCGGCAAAATTACCAAGCGTCCGAATTTGGTCGCGGATATAGACCGTTCGATTGATTATTTCATTGCAATTGACTCGAGCACGAACAGTCGCAAAACGAGTGATGAAAAACACGCGTAGGTCACGTGGCCGGGAACGAGCAGATGCGAGCAAAATGGCTGCTGTCGCGCACTGTAATGCTCCAAAGAATGTCCCGTAAAATTCACTGATACGATTATAATTACAATACGGATCTTTCGAGGGCTTTTCGGATTATTAATGAAAATAAATTGATATTTATTATCTTCTCTTCACGTTAATAGTTCACGGACTCGTAGAGAGTTTCGATGCGGCACCATGTGAATGTCTTCACTTCCGGTGAGCAAAACGATAACGTCGATCACGCGGATAAGGATTATACTGCGTATCGAATATCACCGCGGAACGCGAAATCACTCGCGATCGCGCACAATTTAATAAATAAGAAAAAGCATAGACGAGTGCCAGTGTTGTCTATGCTTTACCTTGATGATACGAAGAGAGTCTCGTCGATGATTCGTTCGACCACGTGTTCATCCGTCTCATGAAACTCGCTGATAATCCGTCGATGTTGCAGGCATCCTTCGAGGTTGACTGCCAGAGATAAATATTTCGCCGCAAACAAACGCCTATGTACTTCGTCGCGATGAACTTTCTTGAAAAAGAGTGATATAGATTAATGGCTAACTTGTGCCAAAGGTGTTGAGCCGTGGAGCATGTGCCACGGGTCAACAACGGGGGAGCGTCGCTAAAACGTCCGTCGTATACGGGTGACCGTCGCGTAGAAGTCCGCCGTTCTTGAGATCTACGAAGAGTGTGATCGATTACGCTGCGTCGCGGTCGCGTAACCCGCAGCGCCGTGAGCGTAATCGACGAAGTGATTTTAGAGGGCCGTGCGATGAGTGATTCGATCGATGACTCCGACGGTGTAGTAGCGGATGCGATGGCCAATGGGCGCGCGGGAATCCGAGCGTGCGACGGCGCTTCTTCGTCGACGTTACGCGTAGATCGATGATTATATCTATATATATTGGGCGATTGTCGCACCGTCGAGGAGTGACAATCGCGCGAAAATTTGAAACGACACCGCCGCTAGGTGTGGGGTTACAACATATAGCTGTATATAGCTATATATACGGCTATATGTAGATATTCATGATTATATATAAGTATATATAGATATATATGAGTTGTTCCACGGCTAATCGCACGGTGGAAACCCGACCGGTCTTCGATTTGGATAAAAAAATTTTCCCTTAAAGTACGTCATAAAATCAGCATGTGATAAGTTTTTCAGATTTTTTCCGTATTTTTTTTCCAGTCATGAATTTTTGGAAATTGTATCAAAAAAATTTTGAATGCAAATATCTCTTCGACGAAACATTGAAATTCAATTGCAGACGCGTCCAAATTAGTGTTTTAAACTGCTCTTTTAGAAAAATAAATTGTTAAAAAAATTTAAGGAAATTTTGGTTATTGTTTCAAGTTTGAAAAATGGAAATTGACTTTTTAAAAAAATCCCATTTTTTATTGAAAAAAAATTTTCTTCCGAAATCCTGTATCCAAAAGCAAAAATGTCAAGCCCTTAGTGAGAATGGGCAATTGATATCTACTATTTTGAAGTTTATTAAAATTGGAAAACGTGCAAAGTATCTCCGGAACGAAATATTTTCAATTGATTCGTAAGCCTATCAGAACGTGTGTTTTGAACTGCTCTTTCAGAAAAAAATACTGTGTAAAAAATTCAAATAAATGTTTACAATATTTTTCACAATATTTATCTGAAAGAGCAGTTCAAAACGCAAATGTTGACGGGCGTGCAATAAAATTAAAATGTTTCGTCGAGGAAATATTTGCATTTGCCATTTTTTTGGATAAAATTTTTAAAAATTGATACTTGGAAAAAAAATACTGAAAAAATCTGAATAATTCATCACATGCTGTTTTTATGACGCACTTTAAGGAAAATTTTTTTTATCTTATTCGAAGACCTGTCGGGTTTTCACTGTGCGATTAGCCGTGAAACACCTCATATACAGGTATATAAGTATTCATTGGCACATGGCACTGAGCTATGGTTTACTCTTTTCGAATAATAAAAATCAGGTGTCTCATCATTCCTCGCCGATAAATGCGTAACGGAATCAACCACTCCCATCGTCTGCGCCTGTAGAACGCGTATTTTCGTATGCAACAATGATAAATTTGCCACAGTATAATCGATTGAATGATAAAAACTTTAAACAACAAGTCTTGGCAGTATGTAACGCCAAGCAAATAATTAAGTAACCGCATAACGAATCAGGTACAAATCGTTGAAATGACAGTGCAATTTGCCTTCTAATACTACTTAAATATTAGTAGTTATGAAAACCCAAGTGGAAAAATTATATATAAACTATATGAGCAAGTCCACCAATTCGAGTACCGGTTTTGGGCGTCGATATCAGCGATCTTTCTGTAACTTCGAGAAATGGGAGCTCCCATTGAGAAATGAACTCTGATTTTTTTTTAGATTTTTCCTTTGGTTATTTTCGCTGCAATTGTATGGGTAATTCTGTGAGTTTGTCATTTTTTTCTTGTTTTCATTAATTTCTCAATGTGTTTTAATAGGAGAAAAAATTAAACGCGACTACCTCTTCTCTGTGAAAAAAGCTCAGCTTTTCGAAAAAAAATACAAAAACATTTTTGGGACTTGAAAAATTACTTAAAATCGCATTTGAAATATACAAGTCGATTTTTCTCAAATGTATATTTTTTAAAAATTTTGAAAGTATTTTTCTCGAAAAGCTAAGAAAATTTCATTTAATATATGTAGAAATCGAGTTGGGACCTCTGTAATAACTCGTTGAATTACCAAATGTGTGACAAAATAACTAAAACCTCAATTTATATTTTTTTCATTTCCAAATGATTCGTATTACTGTTTCTAAATACATGGAAACCATATGATCAAAGATGAAACTTAGCGTCATGTGGTGACGCTGTTAGTTTTGCAAGTGCACCATCTTCAACTTAAGGGCGGGGTAAGGTTAGTTCGATATTAAAAAAAGGATATTTTTGATAATTTTTCTTGACGATACAGTTGATATACATTTATTGATATAATGACTAACTCAATAACGTTACGTTTGAAGAATATTCTATAAAATTTTTCATTAACTTTAATGAACAACTAAGCAATTGACGGAGAATCTCTGCAGACGTCTAAGAAAAAAAGTTGTATCGCGGTGCCCATTATAACTAATTACTGGAGCATCTGAGACGAAAAAACCGGAGTGATTTCAGTAGCTGCTAAGTTTCTGCAGGTGATGAAGGCAAGTCTTTATTTTCAAATTAATTTTTTAATTTTTTACAGCATTTAGAAGTCAAAATACTGGTTTTTCATTTAAAAAATTGAGAATGTTTCCATTTCAAAATACGATGAAATAAAAAAACTTGACGTCATTACCTGCAGAAACTTGTCAACTAATCAAATTATTTCGGTTTCTTGATCTCAGTATTACGAATCATTTGAAAATGAAAAAATATTAATTAAGGTTTTAGTTGTTTCGTTATACATTTGGTGATTCAACGAGTTATTACAGAGGTCCCAACTTCATTTCTACATATGATACGTGAAATTTTCTCAGCTTTTCGATAAAAATACTTTCAAATTTTTTAAAAAATATACATTTGAGAAAAATCGACTTTTATATTTCAAATGCGATTTTAAGTAATTTTTCAAGTCCCAAAAATGTTTTTGTTTTTTTTTTCGAAATGCTGAGCTTTTTTCACAAAGAAAAGGTGGTCGCGTTTAATCTTTCTCCTATTAAAACACATTGAGAAATTAATGAAAACAAGAAAAACATGACAAACTCACAGAATTACCCATCCAATTACAGCGAAAATAACCAAGGGAAAAATCTAAAAAAAAATCAGAGTTCATTTCTAAATGGGAGGTTCCATTTTTTAAAGTCACAAAAAGATCGCTGATATCGACGCCCAAAACCGGTACTCGAATTGGTGGACTTGCTCATATATAAGATTTATGTACAGGAATGGGCATATATAGAATATATATACGATACAGAGACCATATATACTGTAATCTGCGACTGATCGGGAGCGTGGGGAAAATGGCAGGGGGGGGAAGAAAAATAAAATAAATGACAAAAAAAATAAACCAGAGGTGGAACGTAGAATAAGAAAATTGTATGAATGTATTTGACAAGGAAAATGAAACAATGGGGTTCCGCAGATCAGATAGCTGCCCCTCTTCGGGGTTCAATACAATACATCCTTGGTAATTAATAAAACAAAAAAACAACCAAATAATAATTCGCCGGAGAATAAAAAGATAACAAAAAAAAAGGAAGATTGGAGAAATAATAACGGCCTCAAAAGGGGGATAATAATCAAGCAAAAAAGGAGAAATAATTGATAATAATCGCAAACAGAAATAATAACGTAAATAATAGAACAAAAATCCGAAAAAAGAAATAATAAACTAAATAATAATTGTCTCAAAACTGAAATAATAATCCGCAAAAATGAATAACCAAGTAAACCATAACTGCCTCAAAAACAAAATAACAATCCGCAGAAAGAAATAATAAACTAAATAATAATTGCCTCAGAAATGAAATAATAATTGGCCAACAAGAAATAATAAAACAAATAATAATCGCCGCAAAAGAAAAGAATAATTCGCAAAAATAAATAATAAAACGAATAATAATCGGTCGTATCCGAACTCTTACGCGGGGGAGGGGAACGGGGGTCTCTTGAGGGAGAGGGAAACGGGGTAGACGGGAGGGCTGGCCGACGCTGGTCACTACGAAAAATATTATATTCCAGAAGAAAGATAAAAGGGGAAATTTTGGGCGCCAGTTGCTCAGCCGGGAACAACACCGATAAAAATAAAAAAAGGAAGAACGTAAAAAAAAAGAAATAATGAACGAAAATAAAATAATAATGGACTGGGAAAATCACGGGTGAGAACTTTCGACGCGCGGCTAGCCGTCGGCGGGGATGGACACACACAGGGGGTGGGGGCACTGACTCTGGCTCTTAAAAGTACCTCGGCACGAATGATAAATGAAAGAAAAATTACTCGGGGAAAAAGAACACTTAATAATTCTACACGATACGCGATCGCGAAAGAGCACCACTGCTCGCGCACGCACGGCAATGGTCGTCGAAAACTTGCGGGGCACAAAATGGCGCGAGGGGACCGCGTCTCCGTCGCACGATGACGGGGCAAAATTATAATATTCACTGAATTTGGGGTTCACGCCAAGGAAAATCGGGTAAACCGGGGTTTGGAAAAATGGGTAAAAGCCGCACTTACTTCGCTTTACTGCTTTCTCTGGCCTCTCTCGCACTCTCTCGTCTTTCCTCGAAAATTCGCGGACTCGTCGTCTCGCTATCGCTTCTCTATAATCCTCCTCTCGCCTCTCTCGCCTTTTTTCGCCTTCTCCACTCTCTCCTCAACTCTCTCACACTCTCCTCGTCTTCTCTCGTCTTCTCCACACTCTTAAACAAAAAAATAATAACAGTAAACACTCGATATGAACGCTGTTAAATCTCAGGGAACTCTTTTCGCACGTCTAACGTAATTGGGATCTCGGATCGAAGTGACGAGTAATGGCCGTCGCCGTCTTCTTCCTTCTCCTTCGTCGATTCTCCCCGATGATTGGCTGCGACGGGGACTGCTCAAATCGATTCATCGATTACCGGTGAATCGCTGGTGCTGCGGGTGGCGTCGCTGATTGGGTTACAGCAGCCAATCGGGGTCGCGCTTTCGAGTCTCGTCGGGGTCCGGGTGTGGGCGCTCGTTCGCGCCACTGGCATCGGGGCTCGCTCCAACAGGCCTCCGTCGAGGGTTCGTAAGGTGGCTCCCTCAGACGGTTGTTTTCGACACTTGTTGCGCCTTCCTCGGCCCGCGGGTGTTACGGGGTCCAGTGTTTGACGGCTCAACTCCTGTTGTGGACCACCTCGCGGTTTTGTGTGGGGATTCCGTCGCGAGGGTGGTCGGGAGTGAGCTGTCCGGGTCGTCGGGTGATACTCGGGTAATAAAGTGGCCAGTGGTGCGCGATTTTCCCGCTTCGGGGGTTAAATCCGATGCTTTCCGGGGACCTCGGGGAATTTTTAGGCTATCCCCGGATTCTGCGGCGGTGTGGGTCGGGGCTGGATTTTAAAAGGCCCTGGGGCTCCTGAACCGTTCAGGGAATTCCCCCCAGTGCCTCTGCATCGTCCTGGTGAATTCCGCACCGTCTCCGGGGATCCGTTCTCCTTTGGTGCAGCTGCGGGGCCTCCGTGGGGTAGGCGACGGACCATTCATCGCCACTGAGGGAATTCAGGTGAGTATGGGGGATGGTTCAAGGGATGTGGGGGTGCTGGGGGGTAAGAGGGTGTATTTGAGAAGGGTGTTGGGGTTGATAATAATTTACTGGGTATTTTTCAGGTTGTGGGACTGACGGCTACGGTGGAAGGGTTCCGGGGCTTCGACGGGGAGGCTGGGACGGAGGGTGGTAGGTATCAGGGTACGGCTGGGAGGTAAGGTTATTTCTTATTTTCTACTTAATTCCATTCATTGCTGAATCCTAAGATAAATGATAATTATTAATATTTGTCGGGGCTTCACATTAGTATTTGATTATAATGATTCAGGTGCCGAGGACTGCGGGGACTTCGACCCGGATCAGGGGAGAAATTGTGACCGCCACGTCACAACTTCCCCCCACTTGCTGAAGGTTCGTCTCTCGACGACCTGAGCACACACACACTCACTTGGGGAGGAATTCTCGGGAAGGGGATCGTGATGGGGTTCGTGACATGGTTATTAACTTGGTTTAATATAGTGGTAATGTAAATATTATTCAATAAATCCGGCTGGGTTGCGGGGGTGCCCTTTGCAACCCCCTTACAACTCAACAATAATCACAGCCAACTTAAAATGATAATAAAGAACTCAGAGAAGAAAAGAAAACAAATGTGTCGTAAATGACTTATGAAAATAAAAAAAACATAAGGAAATAGTATTTGAAATCGTTTCGTCGTGCCGTGCCGGCGTTCTTCCTGGCAGTCTCTTTCGGGTTTGGACCGACGTAAAACAAAACAAAACTTCTTTGGGTGGGGGGGGGGGGGGGTCTGTTGACGAGGGGAGGACAGATAACGAAATTAAACGAAATAAAACAAAACCCAAGGGAAAAGGGGGTAGTTTTATCGGGGATTGGGGATCGGACGGGAGCGGAGGGGGTAGCGGTTTTTACCGTGCGGAGGTGGAGTGCCCGTTGCTCGACCTCTCGCCGCGCGACCTCGCGCTCGGGGCGCTCGCGACCTTGGTACGGCCACAGGTTGTCGTTGCCGATCTCGTCCCACCGGGCGGGGGTCATCCTCTCCATTTCGGCTCCGCTGGTTTTCTTTCAAAGAAGGGGTTCTCTTTAACACACAAGGAGTTTTCGGGGAACATGCTGGGGTCAGGGTGTAGCAGGGGGGGATATCTGTCGGTTCGGTTTCAGTCGGGTCATAGGGGGGCCGGTACGGGACTAAATCTTTTATATGGACTTTTTGGTTTTTCTTTTTTAACGGGAGGTGGATTTCGTAAACTACGGGGGAGATTTTTCGAGTAATGGTGTAGGGTCCACGGTATTTCGGGGCTAATTTCGCAGCGAAGTTTTGTGCTGCGGACGACAAAACCCGGTTCTTCCGCGGGACGAGATTGCCCACCTGGAACTCACGGTCGACTCTTCCGCGGTTGTAATAATGGGCTTGCCGTCTCGCAGCACCGGACAGGTTCTTCCTGACCCAGTCGTGGAGTAGGGGTAACCGTTTTATTCGGTCATTCCAGACCGCGGGATCGGTTCGGTCTTCGACGGGTGGGATCGGGAGTTCGTTAAGGATACTTTTCGCGGGTCTGGGGTTTCTTCCAAAATTCAGGAATGCGGGGGTCATGTGGGTGGAATTTTGGACGGCGGTGTTGAGGGCAAAACATAATTCGGGGAGGTAAACGTCCCAGTTCTGGTGGTCGTCACCGACGTACGAAATGATCATTGTTTTTAGGGTTCTGTTGACTCGTTCTACGGGGTTGGCTTGGGCATGGTACGGAGGAATAGTGGTTTGGCGGACTCCATATTGCTCCAGGTGGGACGTCATATGCTTGCTCACAAATTCGGTGCCGTTGTCCGTCAGGAGGTAGCGGGGGCATCCCCACCGGTTGAAGATCAGGGTTTCCAGGGCATGTACGATTGCGGGTCCGGTTGAGGTTCTCAGGGGGGTGGCTTCAACGAATTTTGTAAACAAGTCTTCGAAGACCAGGATGTATCGGTTGCGACTTTTGCTGGGGAGAAAGGGGCCGATCACATCCTGGAAAATCCCGGGCCAAGCAAAATCCTGGGTGACTCGGTGATACGTTTTGTCAATTCCCAGGTGCCCAGACTGGGGGTGGTCGTGGGCATCTTGCATGGCTCGTAAACGGGAATCATGGGGCAGGACCAGTTTCCAGGCGTTCAGGTCAACGAGGGCTGGGTCTACTATCGGGTGGGGGCGGTGGTGGTACAGCCTGTCGTCCTCAATCTTTCAATCGGGGTATTTGGACGGAAAATCGTGGACGTTTTGCAATTGGTCGCGGTACCAGGGGTCTATGGACTCTCCAATGGCTGCTAGGGCTTCCTCGGTTCCTTCGAACATTCGGGATTGGGCGTCAGGGACTACATTCAGGGCTCCTTTTCTATGGATCACCTCCATATCCAGGTCTTGCATTTGCAGGGCCCACCGGGCAAGACGTCCGGCGGGATCTCGGAGGTTCCGTAGCCAGCGCAAGCTACTGTGGCCGGTTATCACCCGGAACGAGGTACCCTCGATATATGAGCGCAATTTCTTCGCAGCCCATAATACCGCAAGGCACTCTCGTTCTGTCACGCTGTACTTCTTTTGGGCACCGGTCAGGACTTTGCTACAAAAGACGATGGGGTGTTCTTCACCATTAATTTCTTAGGTCAGAACTGCCCCCATCGCATGGTGACTGGCGTCGGTCTGGATCGTGAAGGGTTTGGAGAAATCGGGTCAGGCTAATACGGGGGTGGTGGCGAGGGCTTGTCTCATGGCTTCGAATGCGGTGGCTTGTTCTTCTCCCCAGTGCCACGGTACATCCTTACCGAGTAATCGCACCAGGGGAATTTTAAGCTCGGAGATGTCTCCTAGGAACCGGGCATACCAGCCAACCATTCCCAGGAATCTCCGCAGCTGTTTCAGGGTTTTCGGGGAAGGGTACTGCAGGACGGGGGCTACTTTGTCAGGGTCTGCTTCTAGTCCGTGTCGTGTGACGACGTATCCCAGGTACTTCATCTCCGGGCAGAAAAACGAGCTCTTCTCCCGGTTGATCTCGAGATTAGCACCTGAGAGCGCCGTCAACACTAGCCGTAAATATTTAAAGTGGTCCTCCTCCGTCCCCGTAGCGATGATCACGTCATTCAGGTAGGCGAAGACGTGAGGTTCCCACTCGGGTCGTAATAGTCGGTCCATCAGTCTCTGGAAGGTGGCGGGGCGTTCGTCAGTCCAAAGGGCATACGGGTGAACTGGAAAAGCCCTCGACCAGGGACAGCAAAGGCGGTGATGGGTCGGCTAGCGGGTTCGAGGGGCACTTGGAAATAGGCTTGGCTCAGGTCAAGTTTGGAAATATGGTGGGCTTATCGTAAGCCATCTAGGATTCGGTCTAGGTTAGGGAGGGGATAGGCATCGTTCCGGGTAACTTTATCAACGTCCCGATAATCGATGCAAAACTTATGTTTGCCATTGGGTTTTGGGACGATTACAGGATTACTCAATCAGCCACTACTGGAGGGCTCAATTACCTGCTCGGTGATCATCTTGTCCACCTCAGCTTGGGCAATTCGCAGGAGGTACGGGGAAATAGTGCGGGGTCTTTGTCGGATCGGGGTATGGCCACCAACATCGATACCATGCTGGATGCTGAGGGTGCAACTAAGGATTGCAGTGGTATTGGGTTTTACCAACTGGTCTAGGAGGGAAGTGAGTTGACGGGTCGTGGCAGCGGGAATTTCTACTAGACCAGCGGTTTCGGGTTCGTCTGTGGGGTCTGCGGGGACGGGACCGGTGTCAATGAACGCTCGGGGGGTGTCTCCAGGTAGACACCAGGTGTTGGCTGCATAGTCGATCAATAATCCAAATACTTGACAAAAATCCATTACTAATAGGCCATCATAGCTCAGGGGAGCTATTCGCAGGGGTAGGGGCTTGGATATGCCGGATAGCGTGATTTTGAGGGTGACTTTGCCAAGCATAGGAACGGTGGCATTGTTGGCCACCCTCACGCTTTCGGTACAGGGTCTCACCATGTCCCCTAAAGTCTCCATCAGCGTGAGATTGAGGTATGACTGGGTGGACCCTAAATCCACTAACGCTTCGATAGTCCGCCCGCGGATGGTCAACCAAAGGTGGTGACGAATTTCTTCTCCGCAGGCGTCGATCTCCACATGATTCGGGGATGAAGGGGGGTGGTTGACAGGGCTGGGGTTCTGGCCCGGAAGGAGTAAGCGGTTGGAAGAAAGTCCTTGGGTCGAATGAAGTACTCAGTTCTCAGTTCTCAAGGAAGTTTCGTGTTTCGAGGGAAGTTTTGTTATCAGAGGAATTTCGGAGCCTGAGGGAAGGATTATTTCCAGAGGATCTTTGGAGTTCAGAGACAACTTTCTTTTCAGAAGAATTCCGGGGTTCGGGGGAGGTATCGTTGTCACAGGGGGGTCGGGGGTGGGAAGAATCACTAGTTCCGGGGAGATTCCGCGATTTCCGAACTCTTCGGGGTTTGGCGGGAGTCTGTGATTTCGAAGGTGTGTGGGATTTAGAGGGAATCTTCGGTTCAAGAGACGCTCTGCGTTTGGGGAATTTGCGGGAGTCGGGGGAAATACGGGGCTCGGGGGAGGCTCGTGGTTGAGGAGTTGCACGGGGTTTAGGGAAAATTCGTGGTTCAGCGGAGAGGCGGGGCTTGGGGGAGGCCTGGGGTTGGGGAAAAATGCATGGGTTAAGGGAGTTATTTTGTTCAGGGGGGTACCTTTTACTGCCCCCCCCCCCATGGGGTTTCCCTCACGGCTTTTTCGGCAGCGGGGGCACGAGGCTACCTCACTTCCGGGGAGGCCGCACACTCGGCAGAATCGAGCTAGTTCCTTTGGGCACTCACGGTGGATATGCCCCTGCTCCTTGCAGTTGAAGCATCTAACCGTGGTGGATCTGATCCGGGGCGTGGGGGGGATGTATGAGGGGTCAATGGATAAGATGGGAGGGATTTTTGGGTACGCTGGTGGGCCGGAGTTTGGGACAAATCGTCGTGGATTGGGTGCGGACGTTTCGGCTACAGGACTGGGAATCAGGGGTTCTGAGGTCTCGGGGTATTGTAGAGTGGGGTTTTGGCTAACAGCTGCCGTGGCGTTTCGGCCGCGGTTCTTGGAGGGTGGGTGGTAAGCTGCACTAGGAAGTAAAGACTGAGAGGGGTGGAGATATTGTCGGACGATTTTTAGCCTTTCCTGCATCGTCTCGATCTGGCGACACCGCCACGTGAAATCTGCGAAGCTCGTTATCTCATCGCGGCGGATGTACATGGTCAGCTCGGGGGACATATTGTTGTAACAGCGGTTGAGCTTAGCTTCCAACGGGAGCGGGGGGGAAAGGTACGCAATCGTTCCTGGCGGTCGTTGTGGCCGAAGCGCGAGCAGAAGTGGTAGAGGAAACCCTCGTAGTCACTCCAGTTATCGCGCTCCGACCGCCACCACCTGCGGGCCTCGTCCGAGAAAGCCTCGGACACTAGTCTGAGGAGATCCTCCTCGGTGTACCCTCTGCTCTCGCAATATTCGTACAGTTGGAGGAGGAACTCCTCACCGTCCTCTTCTCGGGTTCCCGCGAACCTCGGACCGCACCGGCGAAAGTGGTCCGCGCCGGCGGTGTCGCGGGTCTGGGTGGTGGTGGACAGGTTCGAGCTCCACCGGTTAGCAGGGCGAGACAGAGCCTCGGGCCTTAGCCTGGTGCTGTTCCCACGGGGCAACTGTTTTCGGGGCAGGGTAAAGGTGTCGTGGAGTTCGAGCTCGGGGGGTGGGGGAAGCGTGGGGATCAGGGGGGAGGATAGGAGGCAAGTGGCGGGGGTTGGGCGGGAAACGAGTCAGCTGGATTGAAACTGGGGGGCAAAGGCTACAGTGGGACCTCGGGGAGCTAGGGGAGGGGGAGTCAGTGTTGGTTGGGAGATGTCGTGATGCGACATCAGGTCGTCCGTTTCATCGAAGGAGATGGGGGCTTGGTAAGGACCATCGAACTGACCACTGGAGAGGGGAGGGTGGGGTACTGGGGTTGGTCGGGTGTGGACGCTACGAAGGGTATCATCGAACTCGGGGCACAGCAGGGCAGCGGTAAGACAGAACGGCGGGGCGTCCAGGCGCTCGTCGTCTTCCACACTCCAGTCGACAATGGCCTGGGGGTATAATCGACGGATCTCATACCGCCAGTAACGGTTGATCACGTCCTCCAGTTCGCCCCTAGTGCTTAATCGCGCGTGGTCACACAACCGGAATATTTCGCGCTTGTCAGGTGAATTCATCAGGTGGGTCTTAATGGCATCTATTTTTAACTCCCGGCTGAAAACGGGAGTTATGTGTTGTAATCTGCGACTGGTCGGGGGTGGGGGGAAAACAACCGGGAGGGGGAAAAATAAAATGAATGAAACAAAAAAAATAAACCAGAGATGTAAGGTGGAAATAAAAATAATGGTGCGAATGTATTTGACAAAGAAAACTGAAATAACGGGGTTCCGCAGATCAGATAGCCGCCCCTCTCCGGGGTTCGGTACAATAAATTCTCGATAACTAACAAAACCAAAGAACAATCAAATAATAATTTGCCAAAAAAAACGAGAAAATCGGAAAAACAATAACGCAGGTAAGGGAACGCAAAAATCCGCAAAAAGAAATAATAAACTAAATAATAGCCGCCTCAAAAATGAAATAACAATTGGCCAAAAAGAAAGGGTAAAATAAACAATAATCGCCTCAAAAGGACATAATAATTCTCAAAAAGAAGGTAAGGGAATAATTAATAAAATAAATAATAAAACAAATAATAATCACCCTAAGGACACTTTGATAATCGAATAATGACTTGCCGGAAGAAAATAATAAAAGAAATAATAATCACCCTAAGGATACTCTGATAATCGACTAATGACTTGCCGGAAGAAAATAATAAGAGAAATAATAATCCGCAAAAAAAAAATATAGACGATAAATAATAAAATAATACTCGGTACTAGGCTAGCTATTACACGGGGAGGGGGGAAGTGGGGTAGACGGGGTGGCTGGCCGGCACTGGTTTGTCTGAGAGATATTACATTCAAAAAAAGAAATAGATAGGGAAATTGTTTGGGCGCCAGTTGCTCAGACGGGAGCAACACCGATAAAAAAAATAAAAGAAACGCGGGTATGAAAATAATAATTAGAACTGAAAGAAAATGGAACTGAAATAAAATCACAAAAAGAATGACTCTCGACGCGCGGCTAGCCGTCGGCGGGAATGGACACACACAGGGGGTGGGGGTACTGTCTCTGGCTCTTAAAATTACCTCGGCACCAAAACGCAAAAAGAAAAAGAAACACTGGATAAGATAAAATAGAGAACAGAAAAAGGGGGACTGTAATCGTAAAGAGAAAAATCCTACACTAATAACGATCGCGGAAGAGCACCACTGCTCGCGCACGCACGGCAATGGCCGCCGGAAACTCGCGAGGCACAAAATGGCGCGACGGGACCGCGTGTTCTCCGTCGCGCGATGACGGGGCAAAAATTATATTATGAACGAAGCACTAAATTCGGGGGTCACGGGGAGGAAAAATCGGGTAAATTGGGGGTGTGGGAAAAATGGGAATAAGACGCACTTACTTCGCGGTGGGCCTACGACGGCCTCTCTCACTCTCTCTCGTTTTACCACGTTCGTCACGCTTCTCCTCGCCTTTCTCCTCTCGTCTCCTCTCACAATCTCGAATTCTCCTCGTCGCCTCTCACACTCGCAACTCTCCTCGTCTTTCTTACAAAAAAAATAATACAATTCGCTTTGATACCACACAAGAAACGCTCAAAATCGGAAAATCAGAAAATCGGAAAGAATCTGCTACACGTCTGATACAATGGGGATCTCGGATCGAAGTGACGAGTAATGGCCGTCGCCGTCTTCTTGCTTCTTCATCGCTGATTCTCTCCTCTGATTGGCTGCTACCGGGGACTGCGCGGATCGATCCGTCGATCGCGGTTGGGTCGCTGGGGCTGCGGGTGGTGTCGCTGATTGGCTCACAGCAGCCAATCGGAGTCGTGGGTTTGAATCTTGTCGGGTTCCGGGTGTGGGCGCTCGTTCGCGCCACTGGCGTCGGGGCTCGCTCCGACGGGCCTCCACCGAGGGTCCGTAAGGTGGCTCCCTCGGGTGATTATTGTGGACACTCGATGTATTCCCCTCGGCCCGCGGGTATTACGGGTTCCAGTGTTTGACAGCTCGACCCCTGTAGTGAACCACCTCGCGGTTTTGGGGGTGGTTTCCGTCGCGAGGGTGGTCGTGGTCGAGCTGTCCGGGTCCTCGTGCAGTGCGGGGGGGTAAAAGTGGCCAGTGGTGCGTGGTTTTTTCCGGGTGTTGTGGTTTTCAGCTGTTTCCGGGGAACCTCGGGGGAATTTTGAGGTTATCCCCGGATGTTGTGACAGTGGGAACTGGACCGGCTTCGAGAGGCCTCGGGGCTCCTGATCCGCTCAGGGAAATTCCCCCAGGGCCTCTGCAATGTCCTGAGGCCTTCCACACCGTCTCCGGGGACTCCTTTCTCCTTGGGTGCGACGGTGGGGGCTCCGTTGGTTGGACGACGGACCATTCATCGCCACTGAGGGATTGCGGGTAAGTAAGGGAAATTGTCTAAGGGATGTGGGGTGTGGGAGGGTAAGGGGGTGTATTTGGGAAGGGTGTGGGGGTTAATATTAATTAATTGTATATTTTTCAGGTTGCTGATTCAGGGGTTGGGATCGAGAGGACGGAGGCGATGGCTTCGGGGACTTGACGGGGAGTATCGCTCTGTATTTCGCAAGGTCCGGGGTAAGGTTGTGGGGGGTGAGGATCAGGGTCTAATATTTACCTAATTTAATATCAAAATGTTCGCTTGTTCCTAATAATTTATTATAATGTTTCAGGTGCCGAGGACGCAGCGGGGACTTCAATCCGGATCGGGGGAAAATTGTGACCGCCACGTCACAGTGTTTCGTCGTGAGCAACGTGAATTGGCGTTTTGTTGGAAATGCGTTTCCGGCCAAACGGCTGATTTTCTTCTTACAAATTGATGTACATCGGTGTCGGAAGTCACAGAGAGGGTTCAGCTTCCATAATATTTATGATCAGATCTCAACTCGCGGAGATATTAAATGTAGAAATTTGAACGCTTTCGAACGTTTTCTTCAAATCGCAATTTTTATCGGTTCGACTGCATGCATTGCAGACTTCACGGCATCGTCAGCTGTGACAGCGCGTGTGTAAGTGCAGTGGAACGTATCCGTGTGTTTTGCATCGAGGCTCTGGACGATATCGCTGAGTGCGAGAGAGACAGCGCGATTGGTCGATCGTTTTAACCTCGTAACAGAACTTTCAACGGAAATTTTTTTTTTTTTCTCGAGTGATTCAGAGTGAAAATTTTTTATCAATTGATTTCACGTATGAACGATATTTTTTTAAAGAGTGCATTTTCCATTTAACGTTCAATAATTAGTTAGTTAGCAGGATTGATCTACTGACGATTTTATCAAGCACGTCGAATTAATAATTCTGGATACTTGTATTCGGGCGTGAAATTGAGATGTATGTGAATGTGGAGGTTAGGTCGGATGACGTGGTTATGCCCGGTGATATTGTTTTATTTATGGTCATCAACTGATGTCACGTACGAACGATATTGTTTAATGAGTTCATTCTTTTTTATTCGACGTATGATAATGTTATCAGGATTGTGAAAAACGTGAATATTGATGTTCAGCTGGACGATGTGGTTATGCCCAGTGATATTGTTTACCTCGGTGGAATTGGCAATTCGAAATAAAAAAATTGTTGTCGGATTCAATTTTTTACTTTATCCTCCAACCGACAAAACTTTAGACACAGCGATTTGTCAGAATGCACAATATGTATATTTGTTTTCAGTGTTTTTCCTATATGAGTCAGGTCCTTTTCGAAGTAGCATTCATTCAATGTTCACTCGCTTAAGACATATTCAAAACCTATAATGACTGGGAAGGACGAGCGGAATGCGCTGACATCTGGTCAAGGCTATGTCGAGCCGCGCTTGAAAACTGTACAATGCGCAGACATTTGGTCTAGGCTACATAGAGCCGCACTCAAAATCTCCATAATGCACTGAGATTTGGTCAAGGCTGTATTAAGCCGCCCTCAAGACTCAACGATGAGCTGACAATTTGTCATGGCTACATGGAGCCGCGCTGAACAATCACAGGATGCGCTGACATTTCGCTGAGACTGTACTCAACTGCGCCCAAGGACAACCAGCATGTGCCGCAGCTAGTCGATCTTTTAAAGTCTTGTCTCATCAAATTTCTATACAGTGGTCACGTTTTACGATATTGAATCGATAAACAATAGTCCATTATGACACTATTAGGAAAAATTGTTTTGTGACGTGGACGTCTTGTTCGAGCTAAATGATTCTAATCATTGGCGGACGTGGAGAAAATTATATCAAATTATCTTTAAAAAGTATGAAATAAAATAAATTTAAAAAATTTAAAAAAACTCCCGGCTGGAATAAAAATCGAACACAAAAAAAATTAGAACGAAAAAAAATAATCTGATAGAAAGCATGAAAAAAATTCATGAATCTAAAAAGAATACAACAAATTAATAAATTTAAAATGGAAAAAACAAATTAGTGAAATTAAAAGAATGAAATAAATAAATAAATTCAAAAAGGATGAAATAATCCAAGAAGTCATCTTAGTTTATTCGTAGTTTGAATTATGATCGTTCGTTTGTATGAGTTCAATTTTTTGAATCATGGTAATTTTCTCACTGCCCTCAATTCAGTCGGGAGACGTTTTTTTTCGTATCGTCGAACATCTAAATCCAGATCGTCTTCATGTTCAATTATCTAATGGCGTCTTCTTTGCACTGTCAAACATCTGTATCCTAGATCATATTTATGGTTAATGAATGACGTCTCCCGACTGAATTGAGGGCAGTGAGAAAATTACCACGATTCAAAAAATTGAACTCATACAAACGAACGATCATAATTCAAACTACGAATAAACTAAGATGACTTCTTGAATTATTTCATCCTCTTTGAATTTATTTATTTATTTCATTCTTTTAATTTCACTAATTTGTTTTTTCCATTTTAAATTCATTAATTTGTTGTATTCTTTTTAGATTCATGAATTTTTTTCATGCTTTCTATCAGATTATTTTTTTTCGTTCTAATTTTTTTTGTGTTCGATTTTTATTCCAGCCGGGAGTTTTTTTAAATTTTTTAAATTTATTTTTTGTCTGTAGCTGGGCGCGTGAAGCAGCCACAGCCGGGGGTTGGTGGTAGGGGTTGGGGCTCGACGTACCAGCGTTCGTGGCACTAGACGTCGTCGCTGTCATGGTCGTAGTCATTGTCGCGGTGGGGGCTATGCTCACCGTGGTGGCGGTCACGATCAAGGGGGGCGAGGGGAAGTCCATAGCAGCTTATAAAAAAAAACGAAATTCCAAATGAAAAATTCAAAGAAAAATCCACGGTGGGGGAGCAAATGGACAAAATAATATTTTCGAGTACCTGAAGCTTGAATTTCAAAAAAAAAAGAAGCGAAAGAAAGAGCGGGGGGGAGAAAGGAGGGGTAATCGATCAGAAAAAAATATTTTCCACGATACAGCTCGGAACGAAAAAAAGTGAATCAGGCTCAG
This sequence comes from Sussaba pulchella, assembly GCA_963971145.1. NCBI lineage: Eukaryota > Metazoa > Arthropoda > Insecta > Hymenoptera > Ichneumonidae > Sussaba > Sussaba pulchella. The sequence continues at coordinate 92,857 of CAXAQZ010000750.1, forward strand.
TGGATAAATTACGGTCCGAGTTGTGTGGTAGTCCGTCGGGGTCGAGTCGGGTTGCACACAAAAAAAAACAAAAAAAAAGAAATATCCACCGGAACAATGTTGCACAAGTAAAAAAAAATAGTAGAATACTTCAAGGGTGACAGTAAATACGGGTGATTCAGTAGTTCAGGGTGAACGGTAAATTCGTGGAATAATCCAATAACGGCGAGAATCGGTATGGGTGAAATTGCAAAACAAATAAAAAAAACAAAAAAAACAGAAGGGGAAAATAAACACAGAGATATTTACTAAATAATTGCTGCAGGTGAGAATAAAGTCGAGCAGTGGTGTCTTCGGACTAACCTAGCTACGCAAAAAAAAAGAATCTTGAGAAAACAAAAAAAACCTTGAAAATAAATAAAATAATAAAAAAGAAAACAGGGATGATTCTAGGTGCCGGGGTGAGCGCTTATAAAATTTCAAAACGAACACCTCAACCGGATTGAGGGAGTTCGCTTACCAGGGCCCCACGTTGGGCGCCAATTTGTAATCTACGACTGATCGGGAGTGCGGGGAAAATGGCAGGGGGGAGAAAAATAAAATAAATGACGAAAAAAAACCAGAGGTGGAACGTAGAATAAGAAAATTGTATGAATGTATTTGACAAGGAAAATGAAACAATGGGGTTCCGCAGATCAGATAGCTGCCCCTCTTCGGGGTTCAATACAATACATCCTTGGTAATTAATAAAACAAAAAAACAACCAAATAATAATTCGCCGGAGAATAAAAAGATAACAAAAAAAAAGGAAGATTGGAGAAATAATAACGGCCTCAAAAGGGGGATAATAATCAAGCAAAAAAGGAGAAATAATTGATAATAATCGCAAACAGAAATAATAACGTAAATAATAGAACAAAAATCCGCAAAAAGAAATAATAAAATAAATAATAATTGTCTCAAAACTGAAATAATAATCCGCAAAAATAAATAACCAAGTAAACCATAACTGCCTCAAAAACAAAATAATAATCCGCAGGAAGAAATAATAAACTAAATAATAATTGCCTTAGAAATGGAATAATAATTGGCCAACAAGAAATAATAAAACAAATAATAATCGCCGCAAAAGAAACGGATAATTCGCAAAAATAAATAATAAAACGAATAATAATCGGTCGTATCCAAACTCTTACGCGAGGAAGAGGAACGGGGGTCTCTTGAGGGAGGGGGAAACGGGGTAGACGGGGGGCTGGCCGACGCCGGTCACTACGAAAAATATTATATTCCAAAAGAAAGATAAAAGGGAAATTTTGGGCGCCAGTTGCTCAGCCGGGAGCAACACCGATAAAAATACAAAAAGGAAGAACGTAAAAAAAAAGAAATGATGAACGAAAATAAAATAATAATGAACTGGGAAAATCACGGGTGAGAACTCTCGACGCGCGGCTAGCCGTCGGCGGGGATGGACACACACAGGGGGTGGGGGCACTGACTCTGGCTCTTAAAAGTACCTCGGCACGAATGATAAATGAAAGAAAAATTACTCGGGGAAAAAGAACACTTAATAATTCTACACGATACGCGATCGCGAAAGAGCACCACTGCTCGCGCACGCACGGCAATGGTCCTCGAAAACTCGCGGGGCACAAAATGGCGCGAGGGGACCGCGTCTCCGTCGCACGATGACGGGGCAAAATTATAATATTCACTGAATTTGGGGTTCACGGGAAGGAAAATCGGGTAAATCGGGGTTTGGAAAAATGGATAAAAGACGCACTTACTTCGCTTTACTGCTTTTTCTGGCCTCTCTCGCACTCTCTCGTCTTTCCTCGGAAATTCGCGGACTCGTCGTCTCGCTATCGCTTCTCTATAATCCTCCTCTCGCCTCTCTCGCCTTTTTTCGCCTTCTCCACTCTCTCCTCGACTCTCTCACACTCTCCTCGTCTTCTCTCGTCTTCTCCACACTCTCAAACAAAAAAATAATAACAGTAAACACTCGATATAAACGCTGTTAAATCTCAGGGAACTCTTTTCGCACGTCTAACGTAATTGGGATCTCGGATCGAAGTGACGAGTAATGGCCGTCGCCGTCTTCTTCCTTCTCCTTCGTCGATTCTCCCCGCTGATTGGCTGCGACGGGGACTGCTCAAATCGATTCATCGATTACCGGTGAATCGCTGGTGCTGCGGGTGGCGTCGCTGATTGGGTTACAGCAGCCAATCGGGGTCGCGCTTTCGAGTCTCGTCGGGGTCCGGGTGTGGGCGCTCGTTCGCGCCACTGGCATCGGGGCTCGCTCCAACAGGCCTCCGTCGAGGGTCCGTAAGGTGGCTCCCTCAGACGGTTGTTTTCGACACTTGTTGCGCCTTCCTCGGCCCGCGGGTGTTACGGGGTCTAGTGTTTGACGGCTCAACTCCTGTTGTGGACCACCTCGCGGTTTCGTGTGGGGATTCCGTCGCGAGGGTGGTCGGGAGTGAGCTGTCCGGGTCGTCGGGTGATACTCGGGTAATAAAGTGGCCAGTGGTGCGCGATTTTCCCGTTTCGGGGGTTAAATCCGATGCTTTCCGGGGACCTCGGGGAATTTTTAGGCTATCCCCGGATTCTGCGGTGGTGTGGGTCGGGGCTGGATTTTAAAAGGCCCTGGGGCTCCTGAACCGTTCAGGGAATTCCCCCCAGTGCCTCTGCATCGTCCTGGTGAATTCCGCACCGTCTCCGGGGATCCGTTCTCCTTTGGTGCAGCTGCAGGGCCTCCGTGGGGTGGGCGACGGACCATTCATCGCCACTGAGGGAATTCAGGTGAGTATGGGGGATGGTTCAAGGGATGTGGGGGTGCTGGGGGGTAAGAGGGTGTATTTGAGAAGGGTGTTGGGGTCGATAATAATTTACTGGGTATTTTTCAGGTTGTGGGACTGACGGCTGCGGTGGAAGGGTTCCGGGGCTTCGACGGGGAGGCTGGGACGGAGGGTGGTAGGTATCACTGTACGGCTGGGAGGTAAGGTTATTTCTTATTTTCCACTTAATTCCATTCATTGCTGAATCCTAAGATAAATGATAATTATTAATATTTGTCGGGGCTTCACATTAGTATTCGATTATAATGTTTGAGGTGCCGAGGACTGCGGGGACTTCGACCCGGATCAGGGGAGAAATTGTGATCGCCACGTCACAATACACTATATATAAACTATACATAAACTGTATATGAACTATACATAAACTGCATATCAACTATATATAAACTATATATGAACTATAAATATTCTATATATAAACTATATACAGACTATATATAAATTTTATATAGTCTGGGTGACGGAGGGAGAGAAAAACAAATTTAGAAAAAATTCGGAAATTATTTTTTAATTTTATTTTGTCAAATGAGGTGGTAATACACTATGCAATAAAGGAATCGATAAAATATTACTTGACGTCTAGATGATTTTTAGTTACAGTTATTGGTACTGCCTCTCATGTTCGTATCAATCGCTTCTGATTTATTCAACATAATATGTATAATACTTACGGACGAAATAAACATATAAATTGAACACAATTCTTATGAAAATTTTTCATTTTTATCTTGCTACCTCATGCTACCTGACGTTGAATTGATAGAAACTCTTTTCAATTTCTGAATCGATTTGTATTCAGTATTGATCATTACAATAAAAATCAATGAAATTTGACGATGCAATATTCCCTGTTCAAATGAATACTGAATCGAGTTGGTTTCATTATTCACTGTTGGGATGAATACTGAATCGAGTTGGATTCGTTATTCACCGATGGAATGGATACTGAATACAATTATATTTATTATTCATTCCTTCAATGAATAACGAATTCAACTATATTTATTATTCATTTCTCAAATGAATAACGAATCCAACTATGTTTACAATTTAGTTCTTGAATGAATAACGAATCCAACTCTATTCATTATTCACTGTTGTAATGAATATAGAATGCGATTCCAATTACCATTTATTTTGGAAATGAATAGTAGATTGAATTAGATTCATTAGTTAAAAATAAATTAATACTGTTTCGACGTGTAACTAATATTATTCCAATATTCGAATACAAAAAGCATTCGAATACGCCCATCCCTGCTTCATAATCGAAAATAGATTTTACAGTCCTCTCGTATGCGTGAGGTAGCAGCTGCTCAATGGTGCCGCGTGCACGGTCGGCTACCGCACGATGCAAAAAAAAATCATAACAGCCAAGTTCGCAGTCGATAGCAGCTAGCTATTGTAAATTTCGCAAGCTTATACAGCATACTAAAGGCCTAGACTTTGGACTTTGCAAAATCTGTCAAAATCTATAACTTTTTGAATAGTTGAAAATATAAGTTTTTAAAATTCTTTAATTTTATTAATGCAAAAGTTTATACTACATTTCAATAATTTACACGTCAAGTTTGGGCTCTATCAATGTAAAAATATTCTCTACATACCTCCAGAAGTCGTATCCATGTCTCAGAATTGAAATCGAACACTTCATTTGAAAATGATTCTATTTAGAAATAACCGTAGTTTTCGTTCCTTCAGCGCGCGATGCGTACACCCTCCACGATGGCTAACTTCCAACTGACGCAGCGACGAAGGTGTCCGGTCAAAATGCTTCCCCCTTCACAATGCAACGCCGCCATTAGTCCTCTACCAGACTGACTACTCAACTGTTCCCCTATCGGAAATTTATTTTTTGGGGTTTTGGCCACGATTTCGGGCTTTTCTCCCACTGTGCGCCATCACGGTACGAGGCAGCCTCAACTTCTGCGGAACCATCCCGTCTACGATTAAACGGTGATTTATTATTACTATTCGATTTTCTCTCGTTTTTTTTCTTTTATTAACCCCTTCACGTATCCTCCCCTAAAATAGTCGCAGATCACAGTATGTATGGTTTAATTGGTTCCCCTTAGGCTTTCACCGCCTTCTATACAAACTTATGTGAAATGTTAAATATACATCCCAGTAAAAAATCGTTGTTGCCGCCATCATTTGATTAAGAATCGTTCTTATGATGAAGAATAAACATCTATCAAAATAGACTCGAATTATTTGTCGATGACATCAGGAGAGATACGGGGAATCCTCAATTCTGTGTCAGACAAGTGCAATCTGAGTCTCTTCGATAAGTTAGGTAACTTCAATTTGTCTGAAGACCAGATTCACGTCTTTACCGGTCTGAGTTGGAAAAATATTGTAGAATTGCGAGCTCTTTCATCGGCAATGCGAGGTACTGCAGGCCGTTCAGTTACCCAAGCGATTATTGTTATCCTAATGAAACTCCGCACAGGCAATTCGAATATGATGATTTCTTTAATTGTACCACTTGACAACGAACAGCTAGTGTCCCATTACACATTATCGGTCATCGAATCATTTCAAAAAGATGTACTTTCGTCTAGATTTGGATTAGATGTTATGTGTCGAACTGATCTTATTGATAATAATACGGCTTCAATCGCTACGAATCTTTATGGATTCCGCGATAAATTGATTCTTATATGTGATGTTCTCATATGTAATACGATGGATATGTTTATCATAGAAAAAGTCCCAACCATGAGTACCAGAGAAAGTCGTATTCGGGACATTAAAAAATATCATTATGTAAACCCCTCACAATTTGCACCACAAATAGGTATGTCGTTGATATGCTGGGGCCATACCCAGCTAATATGAATGATGCTGAAATATTGCAACGTGTTATTGAGCAACCAAATGGTTCATGTGATTTAATGCAGAAGGGTAATGTTTTTATTTTAGATCGTGGTTTTCGTGATGTCAAAAAAGATCTAGAAGATAAAGAATATCACGTACCTATGCCAGCCTTAAAAGGATCCGAAAAACAATTGAATACTCGAGATTCCAATGATTCACGTTTCGTAACGAAACACGGTATGATTAAAAGAAAAAATAACCTTCTAGGTCAAAAGCTTGACAATACAGTACTCCCGAACGTCGCAGCCTATTTGAGAATTGCTGCTTTTCTGCTCAATCAATTCGGAAAAAGATTGAATTTAGATATTGAAAGGGAAAGCCGGATAAGTATACCAAAACTGCCTTAAGCGAGTTTTTAAATGACACTGAGCCTATTATATCCTCACTAATAAAAACAATTTTCCTGAAAATTTCAGCTCTCTAACCCAATTATTTCCCGAGTAATCGGAAAAAATGTGATTTTCAGTTTTTATTTTTTTTTAACTTCGATATTCGCTATGGATTTTTGTCAATTTTTTCCCAAATACTTATTGACAAGAGCCATCGAACGAATAGCTTTACAAATATTCCGGTTCAAAACTTGATTTTTAACAAAGAAAATAAAAATAAAAATGGCTATTTCACTGGGTTCCTTTCGGAGTAAAATTATAAAACTCTTACACAATATCGATCCCCTATGTCCCTTTACGCCCGATTTTTTTCAATTTTATTGATTTGGTGCAACATCGTGAAAAAAAATTAAATCGGTTTTTTTCGATTTTGCTATGTAATACTAGAGTGATCCTTATATAGGGCTCGGACGAATTTTGACCCACTTCCCTCCCAGATTGGCTCTAAATAATTTCAAAAAAAGTTCCCTAAATTGGCAGCCCGCCATCTTTAAAACCAGCCAATACCAGCAGGGGTCATTTTTCCCCTTTAAAATACACAGGATTTATCGACTCTCTAGTAATATTCCCATTCGGGTCTCTTGAAATCATCTTTAAAAACCAAGAAGTATCTCAATGAGTCCTCGGCCCCTTTGAGCATGAAAAAAAAAATCTTACGGTTTGACTTTGAAATAGTTATGGGCCGTTCCACGCCGATATATAAACATGTTTCTTGGTTTTTTCTTATTCCCGGATAATTTTGTGAGATAATTTTTTAGATTTGAAATATCAATCCTAAAATTCAAAATACTGATCTTGAAAGTAATATTGGTTATTTCGATTCAATTTGTTTTTTTTTCTTGTTTCGTTTTTCCTCTAGTAGCCAGATAATTTTATCAAAAGAAAGTTTAAAATATCCGATCTCATTCTGAGGATTGAAAATATTGGTCTTGAAATTAATATGGGCCATTCCAATTAGAAACATTCTTTATGTTTCATTTTTGAAATTTTTATCAGCCATTTCTTCAAATTTTCGAAAATAAATAGTGTTACGAGTTAGAATAGCCCATATAAATTCCAAGACCAGTATTTTTAATCTTCAGAATAAGATCGGATCTTTTGAACTTCCTTTTGATAAAATTATCTGGCTACTAGAGGAAAAACGAAACAAGAAAAAAAAACAAATTCAGTCGGAATGACCAATATTACTTTCAAGATCAGTATTTTGAATTTTAGGATTGATATTTCAAATCTAAAAAATTATCTCACAAAATTATCCGGGAATAAGGAAAAACCGAGAAACATGTTTATATATCGGCGTGGAACGGCCCATAACTATTTCAAAGTCAAACCGTAAGATTTTTTTTTCATGCACAAAGGTGCCGACTCATTGAGATACTTCTTGGATTTTAAAGATGATTTCAAGAGACCCGAATGGGAATATCACTAGAGAGTCGATAAATCCTGTGTATTTTGAAGGGGAAAAATGACCCCTGCTGGTAATGGCCGGTTTTAAAGATGGCGGGTTGCCAATTTAGGGAACTTTTTTTGAAATTATTTAGAGCCAATCTGGGAGGGAAGTGGGTCAAAATTCGTCCGAGCCCTATATAAGGATCACTCTAGTATTACATAGCAAAATCGAAAAAAACCGATTTAATTTTTTTTCACGATGTTGCACCAAATCAATGAAGTTAAAAAAAATCGGGAGTAAAGGGACATGGGGAATCGATATTGTGTAAGAGTTTTATAATTGTACTCCGAAAGGAAGCCAGTGAAATGGCCATTTTCATTTTTATTTTCTTTGTTAAAAATCAAGTTTTGGACCGGAATATTTGTAAAGCTATTCATTTGATGGCTCTTGTCAATAAGTATTTGGGGAAAAATTGACAAAAATCCATAGCGAATATCGAAACTAAAAGAAAATAAAAACTGAAAATCACATTTTTTCTGATTACTCGGGAAATAATTGGGTTAGAGCGCTGAAATTTTCAGGGAAATTGTTTTTTTTAGTGAGGATACAATAGGCTCAGTGTCATTTCAAAACTCGCTTAAGGCAGTTTTGGTATGCTTATCCGGCTATGCCCTTTCAACCGAAGTCGTAGAACAAATGATTTCGAATAAACACACGAATAACACGTTAGCAGATTTAGTTCAAGTAAAAGGCTGGTTTAGAAAAAAGCTTCCCTTTCAGAATATTTTATCGACAGATTTATTAGACTTTCTGGAACTAACAAAAAGAGAACTTAACATTTTTTTTACTGGACCTTAATGAAACTCACAGGCCATATCAGGGATGGTGGCAAGTCTGTTTTCGCCATCTTGGCCTCGCCAAGTCGGCTCGTGGCGACTCGGCACAGTGCTAACTCGACACCGACCCAACTCGGCTCCGCTCGATCTCGTGTCGGTCGGGCGTCCTACGTCGCCACAGTGCCAACTCGGCTCAGTCTCAACTCGGCTCCCCGAACGGCCCGGTGCCCGCTCCAAACGGTGGCGCTCAGTCTTGGCGGCACCCCATTTATGTTCCGAATCCGGAAATAATAATTGGCTGTTTTTATATTTTTCTCTAAATTTTTTATTTTTAAAATTTTTAAAATAAATTTTGTTTTTTTTTCTTTTTTGCAGCGACAGTAAGTTTTAAGAGAGTTTCGGGATAACAGCGCCCTTCTCACATCGCAAAGTAAGGACAATGCCCATTTTTCTATGCTTATTTTTATTTTTATTTGTGTTTTTCTTTTACCAAACCGTTTCAATCAATATAATTTTTTTTCTAAATCACAATTCCGTCAAAAAGATATGGACTCATTGATGCTCCACGAGCTCAGGCTCGATTCTGGCCAGCGAAATCTCACCGGGCTGCTGAACAGTCATTGGGTGGACAACAGCCCGGTGAGATTTCGCTGGCCAGAATCGAGCCTGAGCTCGTGGAGCATCAATGGGTCCATGTCTTTTTGACGGAATTGTGATTTAAAAAGAAAATTATATTGATTGAAACGGTTTGGTAAAAGAAAAACACGAATAAAAATAAAGATAAGCAAGAAAAAAAAACATTGTCCTTACTTTGCGATGTAAGAAGCGCGCTGCTATCCCGAAACTCTCTTAAAATTCACTGTCGCGGCAAAAAAAAAGCAAACAAAATTTATTTAAAAATAAAAAAAATGAAAAATGAAGATAAAAATATAAAAACGGCCAATTACTAAGATTATTAATATTAAGTAGACAATTAATAACAATGAGAGATAACAATTAATAAGATTGAGAGCCACTGTTTTGGGCGAGCGCCGTGGCGGTCGGGGAGCCGAGTCGAGACTGAGCCGAGTTGGCACTGTGGCGAGGTAGGACGCCCGAACGACACGAGGTCGAGCAGAGCCGAGTTGGGTCGGTGTCGAGTTGGCACTGTGTCGAGTCGCCACGAGCCGTATTGGCGAGGCCGAGATGGGACCGGGGCAAGCTGGCGAAAACAGACTTACCACCATCCCACCATATCATATTTGAGTGAAATGATAAACGATGATGCCACTCTAAATCTGCAATATCTCAGGGAACAATCGAATATCCTCAGACTCAAAGTACAATCCCGTCATATTCCGAAGGAAGCTGATCGATGTTATATTGAATATGCACCTGATAGTACCAGTCGGTCAGGAATTTCAGGTTATTTCTGTGGATGCGCTAATGGCCGAAGAACCGTTGTTTGTTGCGTAGGGTACATGTCTAAAAAACCTGGTCAAAATGCCTTGCGACAAAAAAACCCCGTCAAAAGAACCCCGCCCAAAAAAACCCCGCCCAAAAAACCCCGTTCGAAAAAACTGCACCTAAAAAAACTCCGTCCAAATATACTCCGCCCAATAAAACCCCGTTCATTTTCTTGCCAGAATAACTCTTTAACATTAATGCTAATAATCGGAAGAATCCAATGAAATCCAATTTCTCACCAAAAAACTGGAAATATGGATGGAGTAAAGACGAATGGGATGGATGTAATGAAAACGGAGCCTCAACACCCATAAATACCATATTCACACGCACCATCAGGCCTTGTCGATGACGTGTGTGCTCTGCCAAGACACTTGTCCCTCACATAGTTGACACAACGCTTGACAAACTTTAACAGACGACTGTGAGGATTTAGAATATAGAAAAAAACGTGCGAAGATAACAACGGTGTATTCTTCTAACTCAACACAAATTCGACAGCGATAATTTATTATCGGTATTCTCTTGCTACTAGGCTCTGTGAACTGATAAGTTAAACTGACGAAAAATTAGGAATAGTGTCATTTCTGTCTCCGCTCAATACTATTGGAATAAGGTAAGCGCGAAACCCATTAAAAATACAAGACCGATGATCTGTACTAGACTGAGCCCGAGCCGAATCAAAACGGATAATGACATTTTAACATTATTCTGAAAGATACAGACACTTACAAAAGTTTTCCAAACTAGGTTGCTCAGGCAGAGTTGTTTTTGGAAAAAACGTTTTGTGCACGAATTGTTATAGCATAGGTTGTACATGAAAAGAGTCTATTTTGACAGTTGTTTTTGAGAATTTTTTTTTGACCAGGCTATTTTGACGGGGTTTTCTTGACGCAAGGTGTTTAGACGTGCTCCCGTTGCGCACACGTCGCATCTATTAAATATTGCTTGTCGTATGCCCGATGTTTATCGAAAATTCCCCGACCAGAGGAATATTTGTCAGCGATATTTACAGCAGCTGACATAACTGCGGTCATGGCTGATGAAAGTGATGATGAATAATTTTTTGTTTTTCAAGCCTACTTTTGGCACGTCCCACTGTGGGGACCTAAGATGACGAATACTTCTCATCTCAGGTGAAACAAAGAAAATTGGTGATTATACGACAAATATGACGTACAAAAAAAAATTAACATTTTTTTTGTGTCACTCGAGTCGCAAAGAAAGATGGGGTAAATATCTATCGTGGATAACTATGCCAGGAACTTACAAACAAAAATAAGTGACTGTACGGCAAATATGACCTACAAAAAGAAAATAGAAATGGACATTTGATTCTTTTTAGGTGTCACGCAGATGGAAAAAATGGGGAAAATTCGTATCGTGGAAAACTATGTCAGACAAATACAAAAAAAGATCGGTGACCGTACGGCCATATAACCTACGAAAAAAAAATCGACACTTGAAATTTTTCAGGTGGCACGCAGGTCGAAACAATATATGGGGGAAATATATATATTGTGGAATACTACGCCAGAAAGTCACAAAAAAAAGGTGTGAGTCCAATTCGGGCTCGCATGGTTATGTGTAAACATCGCGTGTATGTGTATTGTATGTACAGTTTACTGCAAAGGAAGGAAGGAAGGAATGAAATTGTATACATTACATTTTTAACATTAACAAACAATTCTTTATTCGCTGGATTGGCTTTTTCGTAGAATCGACGCAATTGGCTTATGATAACTGAAGTAAGAGACATATACCCGAGACGTTAACGTTTCTAATTTTCGGTGGAAGACTGCATCGATGGTCGTTCCATATCGGGTCGTAGAATCATTTCTATCGGAATTCATTTTCAAATCGAATTAATTTATAAACATATATAAAATATGTTATGTATACACGATGTCGATATATATGCGATCACTGATGAATATTTTCATTTACATGATTAACCTCAAATACATTTGGATAACAATTGAAGAAATATATATTCACATATCTGGAATACGATAAGATCACGTTGCATAGATTATGTCAACATGAGCATATCATCACACTGATAATTTATGAATATATGATTTATTTACACTCGATAATTTTTGGCAGTACTTACGATCCACGATTCACGATCCACAACACTTATACACCACAGAGCAACTTGACAATCCCTTCGGTGCCTCAGCTGACTAGACGCACACGCCAGCTTTGTTGTGCTTGACGTACGTCGCTGGGCAATCACTGTTTCCATGCGGTCGTTTCATGTAGAAATTTGCTTATACCTCGCGCATGATGTATTTCCTTTCGGTGTTTCATCCCATCTTCTCTGAGATTAGTCTACTGACAAATTCGGTTTTTCAACCCACCTTTTCTGAGATTACTCTACTGACAAATTCGCTTATACCTATAGTGCGTGACGTCAGACCGTTTGGTTTTTCGTCCCATCTTTTCTGAGATTACTGTACAGATAAATTAGCCCATTTCTCGTGCGTGACGTCAGACCGTTCGGTTTTTCGTCCCATTTTTGTCAGATTACTTTACTGACAAATTCGCTTCTACCTGGTGCATGACGTCAGACCGTTCGGTTTTTCGTCCCCTTTTTTCTGTGATTACTCTACAGACAAATTCACCGGTACCCCGTGCGTGACGTCAGAGCGTTCGGTTTTTCGTCTCATTTTTGTGAGATTACTCCACTGACAAATTCGCTTCTACCTGGGGCATGACGTCAGACCGTTCGGTTTTTCGTCCCCTTTTTTCTGTGATTACTCTACAGACAAATTCGCCTATACCTCGTGCGTGACGTCAGATCGTTCGGTTTCTCGTCCCATCTTTTCTGAGATTACCACCGTATAAAATTTTGGGGGGGGGGGGGGGGGGGGGGGCGAGCTAAGATGTTTACACATTAAAAATGTGTTTTTTGCTTTGGGAGTGAATAACTTAGTTTCAAAAAATCGCGCAGCAATAAATAAAAAAGCATTTTGCACAGAAATGAACAGGCTATCGAACGTTCTCAATACGTTTCTCATTCCTTAGTCATGTAGCCGCCATTTTGTTAACAATTGCAAAATCTTAAATGTCGACCGAGCATTTTGTAGTCAATACTGTCATTAACAATCGTGCCAAATCCCGAGTTGCTGCAATTTTTTTTTCTGCGTGTTCACAGCTGTCAAATGTTTGATTAAATTAAGGGGTAATTTTTTTCGTCATTTTTATCGATAAAAAAGATCCAAGCATGTTTGAATTACTGTATCTCTGCGGAAAATCATGCATCTCTTATGAATTGGAGCTTTTTTTAGAGCTTTAATTTTCATGAATAAGAAAAAATTCTGATATCTCTTTCACTCCTTGCTGCTACAGCCTCAACGGTTAAAGACCTACAGCAGTCCTTAATCTTTTAGAAGTTTAGAAACATGTGTAGGACAAACATCTTTGTTTCTTTAAATGGTTTTTCCAAAAGTTCTTTACGATTTTCTCTGACTGGGTTTTAACCATTGAATAAGGAAGATTGCATTCGCGTGTGGTCGCGACTTCCGTATTATGATTACCTTAGTAAGAAACAATTACCAATATTTAAACTGTGGAACCGCCGGTGTCGAGTACGCGACTACTCTCCGGTCAGGAGCTTTGAAATCGACCGCGTCAACGAGGCGCATGCGCGCCGACTCACACGGTTGCTAGAACCGCCGCGCGATGCGCACTTGTTGTACTTTCCGGCTACAGCAACCATTCGCAACGCAACTGAGGAATCACCACGACGCTCATTTTCAAGCGTCATTTTCATTACTTAATGTCTTACTGTATCCTTAGATGAATAAATGCCTTGTTATTTTATTTAAAACCAGTGCAAGTTCATTACACAAAACATCGGTCCGTTAGAGCCGGATAGTGAGAAAATAAGTCAACGGTCGAAAAATACAGTCCACGATACAACGTTGCTGCGTAGCATAGTGATACAAGATGGATGCTCTACGCAGACTACGTGGTACAGCAAAAACGAAAGTAACAAAGCTCGAGAAGAAAGTCGAAGCCGATCGAGATGCGAGGCAGCAAATATCAAAAGAAAAAATCGAGGTATATTTAGCGAGGTTGCAGGACACACGCA
>CAXAQZ010000750.1:106930-133031 GCA_963971145.1 Sussaba pulchella
TACCTTTTAGACAGCGCGAGCGAAGCTAATTTTGTTACGGCATGCAGCGTGCAATAAGTTAGGCGTTAAAAGGGATAAAACATCGGAAACAATCACGGGGTTGAATGAAATGGAGAGCAGAATCTCTCAAGTTGCAATATCGTACTACAGTCGAGGCATTCGAGTTACTGCGTAAATGTTTCGTTGTTTTGTCGTACCGACGATTACAAAAAATTTGCCGTCAGTGGAAATAGATCAAAATGCGTTACAAATTCCGTCAAATGTCAAGCTAGCGGATATCGAGTTTCACAAATCAGCAGGATAGATATGTTGTAGCGCGGAATTCTTTTTTGAATTATTGAAGCCGAGAAAATCGAGCTCGGAGAAAAACTTCCGGTCTTGCAAAACACGAAGCTCGGGTGGGTAATTGCGGGATCAATCGCGTTCGATCATACGACGAGTTTAGCTTGCACCCGTAACACGATCGCGACTTTAAATTGCTCACTAGAGCACTGTGAAACGTTAAATAAAAATCTCGAGAAATTCTGGGAAATCGAAAATGTGCAAGCCGAGTCAAATCGAGTTTTTTCGGCAGACGAACAACAATGCGAAGCGTTCTTCGAACGGACGACGGTTCGCGACAATGAAGGACGTTTCGTGGTGCGACTGCCGTTTCGCGAAAATTGTTGCAAGAACGATACATAGATTTCATGCGCGAATATCAGAAGCTCGCTCATATGTCAATAGCAGACGACAGTGTGCGAGATACCGAACGCCCAATAGTGTATTTGCCGCATCACGGTGTGATTTAGGAAGCTAGCAGCAGCACGAAGCTTTGTACAGTATTTGACGCGTCAAGTAAAACCGACTCCGGAGTAGCTCTGAACGACGTTCTCCACGTAGGGCCTACTTTGCAGAGTAGTCTGATCGAGATCGTTATACGTTTTCGATTTCATAATATCGCGTTGCCTGGAGATTTGCGAAAAATGTATCGTCAGACAAACATACATCCCGATGATCGCGATTTTCAGCGTATCTTGTGGAGAGAGTCTCCAAACGAGCTCATGCGAGAATTTAGATTAAACACGGTCACATACGGGCAAGCGAGTTCGGCTTATCTAGCAATAAAATGCGTTCGTATACTCGCGGAACAGGCAAAAAATAAATATCCGATCGCCGCACGAGTCGTACTCAATGAAATGTACGTAGACGATATCATGACAGGAGCAGATGACGTACAAGGCATCGTCGCAGTACAACAGCAACTCACGGCGTTGCTGCAAACCGGGGGATTTGAGGCTCATAAATGGTGCTCGAATCGCCCCGAAAGCTTGTCTCACGTACCTCCAGAGCTACGAGAGAGCGTTTCGACACGCAGCATCGATTCAAACGACACTATAAAAACGCTCGGTCTCGAGTGGAGTCCAGACGACGACAATTTTCAGTTTTCCGTGCAACAAGCGGAAGCAGCAACTACTAAACGTCAAATACTATCGGCGATTAGTAAATTCTTCGATCCTCTCGGATTGATCGGCCCGATCTTGACTTCAGCCAAGCTGCTAATGCAAGAGACGTGGCGCATCAACTGCAACTGGGACGAAACTCTCCCAAAACCTTTCGTCGAGAAATGGGAATTGTTTCGGCAAGAGTTGGATGCGACAAAAACGCTATTCATTCCAAGACGAGTCATCTCTTTCGACAAGGTGCGTCGATTGTTTCTTCAAGGATTTTGCGACGCTTCGGAAGGAGCGTACGGCGCTTGCCTGTACATTCAGGCCGAAGACGAGTACGGAGTTCTCGACGCAAGGTTGTTATGTTCGAAGTCCCGAGTGGCACCGATCAAGTCTACGTCGCTACCGAGATTGGAGTTATGCAGCGCAGTCCTGTTGGCACGACTGATCGCGAGCGTTCAGATAGGTCTGCGAGTGCCAATCGACGGGTTGCAAGCCTGGTCAGACTCCACGGTGGCACTTTGCTGGATTTGCGGAGATATATCGCGTTGGAAAACATTCGTGGCCAATCGAGTTTCCGAAATCATCCAAACACTTCCAGCAATTCACTGGAATCACGTCAGAGGTGAAGAAAACCCAGCCGATTTGATATCCCGGGGGACGAGCCCACGCAATCTCAAGGACTCCGAACTATGGTGGGCGGGTCCTTCATGGCTGAAAGAAAAACGTCCCGTATCGGAGCTCGGCGCTGCGTACGAGCTCTCACCCGAAATCATCGAGAAAATCGAGACAGAAGTACGTTAACCATCTCCAACATGCAATCTTGTCAATAAAGAGGATCAGATAATTCGAGGGGTAATCGATAGGTTCTCTTCACTTACGAAAATCGAGCGAGTATTGGCGTATTGCCTGAGATTCATCTCGAACCTCAAGAAGCGAGCTGCGGATCGAGCTCTTCGGCGACTATCGTTAGCGGAGCTTCAAGATGCCCGTCGACTCATCATCAAAGAAGTTCAAGCAGCTCAATTCGACGTCGAAATTTCGGCTTTAAAAAACGACCATAGCTTAAAACGGGCCAGCAAGCTCACCCGATTTAATCCATTTCTCGACGAACATGGGATCCTCAGGGTGGGCGGTCGTTTGCAACACGCATCGTTGCCATTCGAGCGTAAGCATCTCATCGTGTAACCAGCTGGAAACCGTTTTTCAAGATTATTGTTCGAGCGAGAACATCGACGTTTGCTGCATGCCAGTCAGCTATTTCTTTTGTCTTCAATCACGGAAAAATATTGGCCTCTAAAGGGTCGAGAGTTAGCACGGCAAGTGTGCCACGCTTGCGTCTGGTGCGCTCGAAATAAACCACGAGAATCGTCCCAAATCATGGGAGCTCTACCGAGCGACAGGGTGCGTCCTAGTCGCCCATTCACGATTACCGGCGTCGACTTCGCCGGCCCAGTTACAACATTGGTCAACAAGGGCCGCGGACGGAAGACTAATAAGTCTTACATCGCTTTATTTGTTTGTTACTCAACGAAGGCCATTCATCTCGAGGCAACTAGCGAGTTGACGACTGCGGCATTTATGGCTGCTCTCCGTCGCTTCATTAGTCGACGCGGGAGACCGCGTACAATCTGCAGCGACAATGGGACTAATTTTGTCGACGCAAATCGTGAATTGAAAGAGCTCTACCAATTCGTTCGCGCGCAAGTAGACCAAAGTATCGGCGAGCTCTTCGCGAATGAAAATATCGAGTGGAAATTTCTCCCCCCCAGCTCTCCTCACATGGGAGGCTTGTGGGAGGCGGGGGTAAAATCGTGCAAATATCACCTCAAGCGCGTTATGGGCAACAATCTTTTTACGTTCGAGGAGCTGTCTACTGTTCTGACGCGGATAGAAGCTTGCTTGAATTCAAGGCCTCTCTCTTTGATGTCGTCCGACCCTATGGATCTCCAGCCACTCACTCCAGCGCACTTTTTAGTCGGAGAATCTTTGACAAGCCTTCCCGAGGTAGACTTAACCGAACTTCCAACAAACCGACTAAATCATTGGCAATCCATTCAACTAGCGCTCCAAAACTTTTGGAAACGGTGGGCGGCGGAGTATATCAGCACGCTTCAAGGTCGCACAAAGTGGCAAACGCTGCAAGACAACACGGAAATCGACGATTTAGTAATCGTGAAAGATGACAACCTTCCACCACTCAAATGGAAGCTCGGTCGAGTCATTGAATGGCATCCGGGTAGTGATGGGCTGGTTCGTGTTGCAACTGTACGAACATCCAGCGGAAACCTAAAACGAGCGATAGCCAAACTTTGCAAATTGCCAGTATCTTCGAATCACGCCACGGAAATTACCCGCGCTAATTTGGTTGGCGGTATGTCGAGTACGCGACTACTCTCCGGTCAGGAGCTTTGAAATCGACCGCGTCAACGAGGCGCATGCGCGCCGACTCACACGGTTGCTAGAACCTCCGCGCGATGCGCACTTGTTGTACTTTCCGGCTACAGCAACCATTCGCAACGCAACCGAGGAATCACCACGACGCTCATTTTCAAGCGTCATTTTCATTACTTAATTTCTTACTGTATCCTTAGATGAATAAATGCCTTGTTATTTCATTTAAAACCAGTGCAAGTTCATTACACAAAACAGCCGGCATTAGCGTTATCCATGACGTACCACGAGGAGGTTGTGCACGGTCGGATTTACGCCACACTGTCTCGTCAGTTAGTCTTCGAGAGTCAGGCCCCTGTCTCTGTTAAGTTGTTTGTTTCGTAAAAAATTATCCAGTCGTTGTTCTTTTATGTCCCAACTAAGACAATATAAGCCCGTCGGTGTTCTTCGACGTCTCAACCAAGGCATAATAGGGGAGCTGTTATCAAATGGGGAATCGGCAAAAAAGACTCAGAGTTTCCTCAAAAACGAATGCTTCCACCACGATTTTGAATAACCGCTCCGAGTCTTTTGCGCATATTGATGCACCGACGAATTTGCCATTGAGGTATCGCATGCCAAGCTCGGCGAAGTTCATTCCCCATTTCTGCGAGAGTGCTTGGTCGATGCAGGTTTTCTCGAACTCTTCGCCCGAGAATGTCCCAAACATGCTCGACGGAATTGAGGTTGGGGCTCACTGGCGGATGTGGGATCGTAGCGGTGTTGTTTTCCGCTAAAAAATTTCTCGTAACAATTGCCGTGTGTGGTCGGGCATTGTCGTGCATCAACATGAATCGATTTCCCATTCGATTCCGCATCGGTAAAACGTCAGGCGCCAAAACTTCACGAACATAGCGTTGAGCATTTAACGCAGGAGGCAGTATGATCACAAGGTCTGTACGCGTATTACGCGATACCCCACCCCAAACCATAACCGACCCCCCATTAAATGATCTAACTGGCATAGTGCAATCTTGGCGGAATCGTTCTCCACGTTGTCGCCAAGCTCGAATTCGTCTGTCATTACCATGTAAAGTGAATCGCGACTTGTCTGTGAACAAAACGGATTGCCACCGCCGTTGACCCCAGTGGCCATGCGAACGTGCATAAGCCAACCGCGCACGACGGTGGCTGCGCGTAAGATACGGAGAGCGAATTAGTCGACAAGCTCTGTACGCACGAATCCTCAAACGATTTTTGACCGTCTGGTCCGAAATCGGGCGACGCCTGCGTTCGTTAACAGAATCCGACGCACTCTGTCTAGCACAGATTGTTCGGTTACCGTGTATTTGTCTGACAATAACTCTGTCGTCTCGGTCAGTCGTTATACGTGGACGACCTTGACTTTGCTGTCTACGAACGTCAGCCGTTTCCCGACAACGAGCCCAGATTCGGTTAACAACCGAGTGGCTTACCCCAAATCTATTGGCAACATATCATTGCGAATGATTTTCCATCAAAAGAAGTACGACGTACGAGCGTTCTTGCTCAGTTAAATGTCGCCGAGCCATTTTTAAAACAAAAAAAAAATTGAAAGCAATATCGGCGATATAAATTTTATGTCGTAGCAGGATACTCAGTCTTGAGAAATTCGACCAGATTCGTTACGATAATACCTTGCTTGACCGGACAACATCGATGAAGCCACCATCTTCCACGTGTAGATGAGATTCGTTATTCAATATTTCCTCTCTGTGCGCGCGTTGGTAGCACCGTCGAAGTCGCAGCAGAGGGTGGCGCTCGGTAGATCCGAGCCGTACACGACCCAACCCCCCCCCCCCCCCCCCCGCCGCAAAACTCATCGACGCGCGCTCGCAGGCTGATAGCCCAGTCAAATTAGACTTTTAAAACTAAAAAATTCGTAACAGTAAAATTCTTTCATATTTCGTTAGGGGGTGTCACTGGTAGTCTAAGTTCCGGTTTTCGACCTAAAAAACCCCCTGCTACGTCCGCCATCTTAAATTTAAGAGAAATCGGTTTTTGTTGAATAACTCGCTTACTTTCAACTCTTGACTAAAAATTCTCCAGACAAAAATTGCAGGAAATTTGATTTTCTACAACTTGAGAAATTACAAGTTTTTCTCTACTATCGATATTTCTCGACTTACGTTGAAAAATAGAACATCAATGTAATTGTTGCATTATCTCGTTTATTTTTTAATTTACCGTGTTAATGATAACAAACAATTTTGTAGGGAAACAAATTTCCTACAACTTTAGTGATTAGCATTTTTTGTCTACGATCGATATTTTTCGATTTAAGTTGGAAAATAGGAGTAAATTTATTTATTTATCTCATTATCTCGTTTAGTTATAAGTTTACCGTGTTAATGGTTAGAAACAATTTTGTGGAAAATGAAATTTTCTACAAAATCAGTTATGATTATTTTTTATCTCCGATTGATATTTAATCGGGAAATCGAAGTAACATTTTTGTTATCGCATTATCTTGTTTAGTTATAACTTTACCGCGTAAATGAATATAACCAATTTTGTAGGGAATAAAATTCTCTACTTTTTTGTACTGAACATTTTTTGACTACGATCGAAATTTTTCGACTTACGTTGAAAAATAGGAACTTCATCTAATTGTTGTATTATCTTGTTTATTTTTTAATTTACTGCGTTAATGATGAAAAACAGGGTAATCATGCAGAAAGTGGACGCCACCTGGATTTCCCTGGAATAAAGATATGTTATAGAGGGCATTTTTCTGAGTAATTTCATATGCATATGTTGGGCGCGTCTTCATACCAACCAAGTCTTCATTTAGTTATCCGTGTTTGAAAGTTTCAAAAACGACTTCCGAAACTCAATAGATTGGCTTCGTTTACGTTGTATATTCCACATTGCAGTGCTTAATTCGTGTTTCACCTTGCCCCCCCCCCCCCCCCCCCCCCCCCCCCCCCCCCCGCCCTATACGGTCGGGGGAGGGGGGGGGGGGGGGGGATTGAAATTATACGGCGGTCTCTCTGATTCGGGATGGAATCACAATACTGTGAATCATCGATACAATTTTGTTGATCTACAAACGGGCGCTCATACACAAAATATCGAATGACTCTGGCGTGATATTTTGTGTATGAGCGCCCGTTTGTGGATCAACAAAATTGTATAGATGATTCACAGGATTGTGATTCCATCCCGAATCAGAGAGACCGCCGTATAATTTCAATCACCCCCCGACCGTATAGAGGGGGGGGGGGCAAGGTAAGACACGAATTCAGCACCGCAATGTGGAATATACAACGTCAACAAAGCCAATCTATTGAATTTCGAAAGTCGTTTTTGAAACTTTCAAACACGGATTACTATATGAAGACTTGGTTTCCGCACCCAACAAATACATATGAAATTACTCAGAAAAGTACCCTCTATAACATATCTTCATTCCAGAGAAATCAGGGTGGCGTCGACTTTCTGCATAATTACCAAAAACAGTTATGTAGGAAAAAAAATTTTCTACAACTTTGGTTATCAGCATTTTTTGCCTACGATCGATATTTTTCGACTTAAGTTGGAAAATAGGAGTAAATTTTTGTTAACCTCATTATCTCGTTTATTCATAAGTTAACCATGTTAACGGTATAAAGTTATAAATAAGTTTTAGTTATAAACCCTAGTTATAAACCCTAGTTATAAATAAACAAGATAATGCGATAACAAAAATGTTACTTCGATTTCCTGACTAAATATCAATTGTAGATAAAAAATAATAATCGACGAAGTTGTAGAAAATTTTATTTTCTACAAAATTGTTCTTGACCATTTACACGGTAAATTTATAAATAAACGAGATAATGAGATAAATAAAAAAATTTACTCCTATTTTCCAACTTAAATCGAAAAATATCGATCGTAGACAAAAAATGCTAATCACTAAAGTTGTAGGAAATTTGTTTCCCTACAATATTGTTTGTTATCATTAACACGGTAAATTAAAAAATAAACGAGATAATGCCACAATTACATTGATGTTCTATTTTTCAACGTAAGTCGAAAAATATCGATAGTAGAGAAAAACTTGTGATTACTCAAGTTGTACAAAATCAAATTTCCTGCAATTTTTGTCGATAGAATTTTTAGTCAAGAGTTGAAAATAGGCGAGTTACTCAACAAAAACTGATTTTTCTTAAATTTAAGATGGCGGACGTAGCAGGGGGTTTTTTAGGTCGAAAACCGGAACTTAGACTACCAGTGACACCCCCTAACGAAATATGAAAGAATTTTACTGTTACGAATTTTTTAGTTAAACGGCCTGTTTTTGGTCCAATTTGACTGGGCTATGACGAGACCCGTCGAACCCCGTCGCGCTCCCTTACCGGCCGAACACGTGGCCATTTCGCGCCATCGAAACACTGAGAAGTCCCCGCATAAGACAACCGCAATCCACCGCTCTTCGCTTCTTGCTACGACGTGCAGTCAGTTTATTTCCATGCAATTCTTTTTTCAAAATTTTTTTGTACCTTGTTTCCAAAGTTCATAAAAGATTAAGAAATGACTGTTTTAGGTCTTTAACCGTTAAGGATGTAGCAGCAAGAAGCGCAAGAGATTTCGGAATTTTTTTTATTCATGAAAATTAAAACTCTAAATAAAGCTCCGATTCAGAAAAGATGCATAATTTTCCGCAGAGATACAGTAATTCAAACATGTTCGGATCTTTTCTATCGATAAAAATGACGAAAAAAATTATCCCTCAATTGAGTGAAACATTTGACAGCTGCGAACACGCAGAAAAAAATCGCAGCAACTCGGGATTCGGCACGATTGTTAATGACAGTATTGACTACAAAACGCTAGGTCCACATTTGAGATTTTGCAATTTTTTACAAAATGGCGGCTACATAACTAAAGAATGAGTAGGAGCCTATTTTTTACATGTCTTTGAAGTGTAAATATTGCAAAAAAAAAAAATCGCAAAATCTCTTGTAGGCATTTTTAAGAGGATAATTTGGTCTTTCCAATGATATCCAAACGATTGTTGTACGATTATTATTTCAGGAGATACAGGCGTTTGAAAAACAAATGTGTTTTTTGCTTTAAGAGTGAATAGCTTAGTCAAAAAAAATCGCACAGCAATAAATAAAAAAGCATTTTGCACAAAAATAAACAGGCTATCGAATGTTTTGAATAAATTTCCTGTAAAAAATTTGACGAACGCCGTGCACCTTCCCGAATTATCGTCAAAATTGAGACAACAGTTTTTTGTTTGTTTCAGCCCTTGGCACGGAGCAACAGGGCATGCCAAAAATTGTTTAACCTCAAGTTCAAGAAGTCGAAGATTCAAGCTAATGAACAAGCTGTAAATTATCTGAATCCGATTTTTTTTCGCGGAGATACAGATGCCTGAAATTTTGACAAATTTCGACTGTTCTCAAGTGGTCCTTTAATTTTTTTGATGAGTGTAGTAACTATAAAAAAATATAACGGCAATAATCGGCGCGGGGGCACTTTACCTGTGCTTATCCCCCTGTAGCCTTCATTATTATCATTATCAATTGTCCTTAATACCGAGTTTATCCGTGTTCGGAAAGTTTCCATCATAGCTCTCTACTTATCAATATTGCTGCTGAAATGTCGTCGCATTCAACGAACATCGTATACCCTTCGTCCGCTTGGTTCCATATAATAGTATAATAATGTTGCAAGATAAACGTCAATGCCCGGAAATCACGCGCGTTGTTTTGATATTGTGAAATATATATTTCTCATTGAATGTGTCAAGGGCACTTTAATAATCCATGATATCATCATGAGTATTGATAGTATTATCATTTCTATCTCTTTATTGTTTTTTTTAAAGCGACAATGATAGTGCTGCTTGGTTGCACCCTCTCAATTTCAATTCTTCCTCGTGGATTTTTTAAAATATGTTTTTTCCTTCTTACTGAAAAACTACGAAACCAAATGAGACCAAAATGTCATCAGCTCTAAGTTACGGCGGGACACATGGATTGCATCATCGATCATTCTGATCGCGTTATTAGTTTTCGCGAAAACGTTAACGAAAAATGTTCCGGAAAAATATGTGTTTTTTAAGTGAATACTTCTTTTGCGACACAAAATTGACCCGCCAGCCAGCTGC
Source organism: Sussaba pulchella (assembly GCA_963971145.1). Taxonomy (NCBI): domain Eukaryota; kingdom Metazoa; phylum Arthropoda; class Insecta; order Hymenoptera; family Ichneumonidae; genus Sussaba; species Sussaba pulchella. The sequence continues at coordinate 116,879 of CAXAQZ010000750.1, forward strand.
GTTGTAGGCCGGACCAGAGAATGAAGGAATCAAAGAAAAGAGAGAGAGAGAGAGAGAGAGAGAGGGGGAATGAAGCGTGAGCCGTGTGTGTGCGAGTGAGAGCGAGCGAGTCAACGCAGAAAGGGGGCAGGATCGCGTGCTTCGTCATCAGCAGTATTCCCGAGTTTACGTGTGTTATTACGGATAGAATTGTAGCACGCATGCGTGCCGTTCTATTCGTTGTCCGTGTGAGCCCACAGCTGGCACAGGCTTGTGTGAGTTCATACTGCGTCGTCGCGTCGTCTCTCGTGGCAAATTTTGAGCAAGTGCATTCGTGCCAAATTTTACACAATGCGAATTTTTGTCATCTTTATATTGTTGTTATTTGTTGATGCTGTTTTGTTTCTTTTTTGTTTTTGTTAATAGTTTTGTTGCTCGTGATGTTTTATTTCAGTGCGTGAACACATACTGTGTCCATCCAGTCAAAAATAAATGTTGATGAATTAACATTTTACAAATGGATCCCGAAGTGGATAAATGGTCGACAAACTCCCCAGCTACCGAAGGTATATATTTTTTATATATATAATGTAAATTCTTTATCTTTTTGGTTGTCGAATAAATGAAAGAATGGTTTCTCTGTAAAACAAAAATTTCTTTACTTTTCTTTTTCCCATATTTACAACTTAATTCTAATATTTACAACTTAGTTCTAAATCTTACCTGTAAAACAAAGAAACAACATTCAGTGTTCGTTTATCACGATGTTCTTTCTTTCTTCCACAGTTCTCTCTTATTGTTAACTAATTATTGATCCTTAGATCGATAATCATTTTTCTCTGCACGTGTCTTTGACATACGTTCTCGCTTGCACAACCAGGTGCCTGTTTTACCGATCCACATTTTATGTGGGAAGTTTAAACCCAAGCTAGGGCAATGTAACTCATTACCCTTACATCTCCCCCCCCCTGGAGAGAAAATTTGTTTACAGATTTTCCTTAAATAACTGTATCTGTATTTTCCGCACCCGCAGGTTTCGAAGTTGGGATCAATTTTGTGATGTGGAACAAGTTCGATTCGGATTTTTTGTGACCTGTGTCTACGCTATATATGGGGTATTCCTGGGAATTTCGGCAACTTCGGACAGTTGGGTCGAAATTTTTGCCCCCCAATTTTCGTCATTAATATGTGTTCAAAATAAAGAGACACCTATTTCGGCGTTTTTTATTTTGAGTCCCCACTTTTGAAATACAGTCAAATGAAGTTTTTGAAGTATTGACCACATTCGGTCATTCAAATCGATATATCTCAGCAACGGTTAGTGATAACTCAAAAAACCACAGGTGTTTTTTTTTTGTTTTTGAACGCTTTATACATTGAAAATATTAACGATTATGTTGCACAAATTCAACAATTATTTATAAACAATTCAAAATTAAAAATGAAATACAACAAAAAATGTACCCTTAATTTTTGAAATGTATTTTGTTTTAAATTCCTTGAAGAAAAACAAAAATTTAGCCACCTTGAACTTTTTGGGCCGACGCTTCGTTCGGAAGTTATAGATTTTTTTGTCACAAAAAACCCGTAAATTTACGTATTTTATGAGTAAAAATTTGCATGAAAAAAAAAGTACCCTCAATTATTGAAATTGATTTTTTTCCGAATTCCTTGGACGAAAAAAAAAATTTTGAGACCCGGCCGGACTTGGGCCGACGTTTCGTTCGAAAGTTATAGCTTTTTTTGTCATAAAAAACCGGTAAATATACGTATTTTATTAGTAAAAAATTGCATGAAGAAAAAAGTACCCATAATTATTGAAACTGATTTTTTTTCAAATTCCTTGGACGAAAAGAAAAATTTTGAGACCCGGCCGGACTTGGGCCGACGTTTCGTTCGAAAGTTATAGCTTTTATTCTTAACAACCGGGTAAACATTTACGGGTTTTTTGTGACAAAAAAATCTATAACTCCCGAACGAAGCGTCGGCCCAAAAAGTTCAAGGTGGCTAAATTTTTGTTTTTGTTCAAGGAATTTAAAAAAAAATACATTTCAAAAATTAAGGGTACATTTTTTGTTGTATTTCATTTTTAATTCTGAATTGTTTATAAATAATTGTTGAATTTGTGCAACATAATCGTCAATGTTTTCAATGTATAAAGCGTTTAAAAACGAAAAAAAAACACCGATGGTTTTTTGAGTTATCACTAACCGTTGCTGAGATATATCGATTTGAATGACTGAATGTGGTCAATACTTCAAAAACTTCATTTGACTGTATTTCAGAAGTGGGGGCTCAAAATAAAAAACGCCGAAATAGGTATCTCTTTATTTCGAACACATATTAATGGAAAAAATTGGGGGGCAAAAATTTCGACCCAACTGTCCGAAGTTGCCGAAATTCCCAGGAATACCCCATATAGAATTTGACACTTTTTTTAGGATTTTGTATGGCCCAATCCTCAGTTCGTCTAACTTTTTCCTGTTTAGGCGATTACCGTTTTCAACGTACACAAATTCTCCAACCTGAATTTTATAGTCTTTTCTATTCTTGTCATAGTTTTTCTTATTGTATGCATGATATTTAATACTGTGGTCTAAAGCGGTCTTTCGGTCTCTTTCCAAATCTTCGTGTGTTGTCGGATGTCTTAATTCTACTGGTAGAGTCGACGTATCGGATCCCTCTAATAGATATTTAGGGGCAAATTTGGTGACCGTGTGTTCCGTTTCATTGTATTTTTTTATGCATTCATGAGCTATGGTTTTCCATGCCTTTCCTTTATTCTTTTTTTCGTTTATGGTACATCTAATCTTGTTTACTATCGTCTGATTCAATCTTTCATTTAGACAGTTGGAGGATGGTGTATTCACTGCTGTGAAAATGATTGGTATTTTTTCTCTGTCTAAGAAATGTTTAAACTCTGGAATTTATTCCCGGGTATTGGTCTGATAATATCATGCCAATGTTGTTATTTTCCAGTATATTCTGGGTTAACTTTATAAAGTCATCTGAGTTTTGCGTTTTTGACGTTAAAATATATCCGAATCTTGTGAAGTGATCAACCAATAGATGTAAGTATTTCTTAGTTGACCGTGAACCACCAAAGCCCCCGATCGTGTCGATTGAAACTATTTCAAACGGTTTTTCCGCGGGACCTAATTGAGACATAATTCCGATTTTTTCCTGCCGTCTTGATTTATTCTTAATACAAATCTCACAGCATCTACATACCTCTTTTATGTTCTCACGCAGGTTTTTAGCTACATAGTGTGGTGTGATTTTTGTTTGTTGCTGATTTATACCTATGTGGCAGAAGCTGCAGTGTGTTCTTTTTATTAATTCTTTACTGAAGTTTTTAGACAGTATAATTCTGCTCTTTTTCCTACCTTTCTTATAGTACATTTCATTCTTCAATTCCATTCCTCGATTGTCTGAAGATAAACCTTCATTTTTTTTTTATCTTGAAGGATTTCTTCCATTGTTATTAAATTTACAATTTTCAAAACCTCTTCTTCATTTCCGTGAGTATCTAGCACCGGACTTCTACTTAGGCAATCTGCCTCTAAGTTGTTTTTACCTGGATGATATATTACCTCCATGTCATACTGTGATAAGTAATATGTCAGGTCCCCTAGCTCTTCGTCCGTTCTTGCTTTTATATTTAACCTTTCTAGCGGTTTATGGTCCGAGAATACTTTAAATGATCTCCCCATGAGCCAGTGCTGCCAGTATTTTCCAGCCTCTTTAATTCCGAGACATTCTAGATATATCGCTTTTTTTCTCTTTTGGGACTCATTGAGTTTCTTTGAAAAGTACGCTATCGGTTTTTCGATTTTTTTTCCCATCTCATCTGCCGGTTGTGGTTGTTTTAATACCGCTCCTACTCCTTTCAAGCATGCGTCTGTGTAAATGTGTATTGGTCGCTCGGGATCAAATATGGCAAGAACAGGTTGAGTACAAAGATCGTGTTTCACTTTGTCAAAGGCTTCTTGACAATCTTTGGACCAAATAAATTTTTGTCCTTTTCTTAGTAGTGGGTCTAGAATAATCGAAATGTTGGGTACGTACTCATTATAAAAGTTAATTTTGCCCAGAAGTTGACGAACGTTTTTTTGTGTTTCCGGCACAGGGAAGTTTCGTATTGCAATCAAATTATCCTTTATTGGTGAAACGGAATTATCTTTTATAATGTGGCCTAAGTATGTGACTGATTCTTCTGCAAACGTGCATTTAGAAAACTTCAGTCTGAATCCCTCTTTTTTAATAGCTTCTAGCAATCGCGATATTTGCTCAAAGTTTTCTTCAAATGATTTCGAGAAAACTAAGATGTCGTCTATGTAGTTTACAGTGAAATCTGAAAGTTTATGTTTTCTGATAATGTTGCTCAGTATTCTTTGAAAAATTGCTGGAGATGTTTTTAATCCAAACGGTAAACATGTCCATTGGAAATGTCCCTCTTGAGTTATGAACCCTGTTTTCCTTCTGTCTTCAACCCGTAGTGGGATGGACCAAAATGCTGACTTGATATCAAGTTTTGAAAAATATTTGCAATCTCTCGTTTTTGTTACCAAATCCTCGATCAGTGGAAAGGGTTGTGTCTGAGGAATTATAATCTTATTTAAATCTCGAAAGTCTATGCATAAACGAGATTTCCTATTTTCGTCTTTCTTGTATGCTAGTGTCACTGGGGCAGCGAAAGGACTATACGATTCTTCTATCAAATTTCTTTTCAGCAGTTCTGAGATTTGTTGTTCTATTTCTTTTTTGTCTTCTATTGTACATCTGTATGGTCTTTTGCTGCAATATCTATCTATTACTTAATCTATTCTTGCTTCATAATCTGTTACGGTGCCAATATCATATTTGTCTTTGGCAAACAATGTTTTGTATTTTTCAACGAGATTTTCTATCACGGATTTTTGGTGGCAGTCCAAGTGATTTATTGAAACTTGTAATTTGTCCACTTCCAAATGTTCATTGAAACTTATCTGTTTTACCTCGTTCTTTGTTACCCTAGGCTTGTCCTGTTCTATTGGAGAGTTAATCCTCAATTCTTCTATTTTACCGGCTGTGTCCGGAATCTTTTGCTCTATTTTTCAGTCTTCGTTTTGTTGTAGATTGAAACTTTGTATGCAGTCCAATCCGATCAAAAATTCGTAGTTGAAGTTTGTGTTATTTACCGCGAACCCATCTATTTCTTTCTCTATGTTCAGAATTTTTGCTTTTACTGTGACCGTACCTTCTGTTTGATTCACACCATTAATCGTTCTCAAATTAATCTTTCTACCATTGGTGTTATCACCGTTTTTTTAATTTAATATCTTTGCATTTATTAGTGACACATTTGAGCCTGAGTCATATATTCCAGTTGCTTCTACTGTATCGTTTAATAATACTTTGAGTTTAATTAATGGTGGAATTGCGAGTTTTTTGGCTCGTCGCAGTTGAGCTCTGTTTCCAGCATCGCGTTATTCACCATTTTTATTTTGCTATCTTTGAACCAACAAGACGATTCGGGGTGATAGCGTGTGCCTTTCTTGTTATCTCTACACATTTTACAAGGCGTTTTTTCTTGTTTTTCTTTTGCAGCGGGAACCTTATTTTTTTTTCAAACTTATGTTTATGTACTAGGTGTTCCCATTTTCCTATGTCATTGTAAAGGTCTTCTGTTTCGTCCAAGGTCTCTCTGTCGATCTTGTCCGCTATGTAATTCGGCAGACCGGCCGCGATGAGGTCTATCAAAGTTCCTGTATCTATCGATTTTCGGACCTCTAGTAACAACTTCTCCTTTTTTATCGCATATTCTAACAGAGAGCCTGTTTGGTACCTGAATGAGAGCGCGTATCTAATAGGAGACCATCCTTTACTTGCAAAAGTTTCACAAAAATTCTTTTTCCATTTTTCCCATTCTGATTCCACTGTAAACTTCATCAACATGCAGCTGTACCAGTCTGCACAAGACTTCTCGATAAAAAATCTTAACATTTTGATTTTTTTCCTTTCCTGATTTATCTCAAAGCGCTGGCACTCCTTTTTAAATTCATCTATCCACTGGTGAGCATTGGAGTTTTTCCCAGTGACTTTTTCAAGCATAAAATCTTTCGATATTTTTCCTAGATTCTGAACTTCAGACTTTTTGTTTTTCTCTTCTAATAGTTTTCCTAACAATTCTAACATTTTTTCATCCGAAACTTTCGGCTCGGATGCAGTGGTATCTTCTTTTTCCTCGATCTCTTCTAGGAAGTATTCGTTGAATTGTACATTCTGATCTTCGTCCAAGTATGTTGTTATCAACCCTTTTGACAAAGTTATCCAAACCTTCCTCGATTGATGCCTTCTCTTTATCGTGTTCTTTATTTTAGCAAAAGTTTGTGTTCCTGCTAACTCCGTGTGTAACGTTATTGGTTGATATTCGTCCAGGACGCTGAATGAACGGCCGTCTGGTGTTACGATTGAGGTTAGACACAGCACGTTCGTTTTCCCGTCCGCAGACCCTCTCATCGTAAACTCGAATCTTAATTTCTCCATTCTTCGTGAATTTTCAACAAGAATGTTGTTTTATAATGTAAATTCTTTATCTTTTTGGTTGTCGAATAAATGAAAGAATGGTTTCTCTGTAAAACAAAGATTTCTTTACTTTTCTTTTTCCCATATTTACAACTTAATTCTAATATTTACAACTTAGTTCTAAATCTTACCTGTAAAACAAAGAAACAACATTCAATGTTCGTTTATCACGATGTTCTTTCTTTCTTCCACAGTTCTCTCTTATTGTTAACTAATTATTGATCCTTAGATCGATAACCATTTTTCTCTGCACGTGTCTTTTACATACGTTCTCGCTTGCACAACCAGGTGCCTGTTTTACCGATCCACATTTTATGTGGGAAGTTTAAACCCAAGCTGGGGCAATGTAACTCATTAGCCCTACATATATAGTTAAACATTTTGAAAAACAAAAATATTCAAGCCTTCGAAGCGAGGTTAAAATTCGAAACGAGTCGGTATGGCTTGTAGATAACCTTGCACGATACACGTGCCCCGGAATGCCTCTCTGTATACTTTCGGTTTCAGCCTCTTTGTTGTGTGTCCAGAGATACACACAGATATGAGGCATTCCACATCGACATGACCACCTCAAAACCTTAATGTCTTGAATTTTTCTGCAATCGACGTATGCTATAATACCCTTTCAAACAAAAATATTAATATGTATTAAATTTGTAGTGGCATTGATAGGGGTGAAATTACAGGAAAATGCGATTTCTGCTTGTTTTTTCTCGCTGATTTTATTACATGGAAATAGTGTGTCGGAGCGAAAAATTGCTAAGAATCAATTTTGGTGTTTCTTGCAGGGATAACGAAAAAAAATTTTAGACGGCAAGATTTGACATTTTTCATGGAAATAAACCTATTTGAAAAAACATCAATCGATTTTTGGACGATTTTGATTTGGACATTTTTATAAAAATTTTAATGTTTTTTTTTGGATTCCCCGAACTTTTTTCAAAAGGAATACGTCTCTATCCAGATGGAAAAATTTAATCTAAAGACTCAGCAAAAAAAAAATAGGAAAAAAATGTATGCAAAAATTTGAAATGGACATGTTATATAATGCAAGTATATTCCTCAATATTTATTCACAAAATATTCGCACCTTTAAGCGATATAATACGTCATGTAAAATTCAAATATTTCCAATAAAAAATTTCTTCTGATTATTTCTATGGTTGAATGCATTTTTCTTCGAGGCCGTCTTCCGCGACAAAAAATTGAGACCATCGTAGACTGTGTATCCTCGGGATACACAGTCGACACAGTTTTAATTCAATTCATTTCAGGTTTAATTTTTGTTTCAATTTCTTCATCTGGAAAGAGCCGTAGTCCTTTTGGAAAAAGTTCGAGAAACCCAAAAAAAAATATGGCAAATAGTATAGTAGATAGTACATTGAAAATTATTAGACACCTATCCCGGCTTGTTTGTAGGTCGGCCCTAGTTTAATTATTATTAATTTTTTTAAATCACGGTCGCGGCGGCAGATGAACGAGGTGCGAGTCGCGCGCTGTGCTCTCACCAAGCGCCGATGGCGCAGGGCGGAAGTGTAAGTCCAGCAATCACAATTTCGCTGGTTCGGATCCTGTTGATTTGATTTTTTTTCTTCTTTTTTTAATTCTTAATATTGCAATAGTGCTAGCAATTATTTTATGACGCTCCTCCGGTGATTTAATTTTTTTTTCTAATAGTTAGATTAATGGAAAATAAAAATCATGCAAACACTTTTTGGATTATTTTCGTACGTAATCGTGATTTATTTTTATTCACATACTCGTGAATAATAGTCATCGTAGAAACATTTGAAACACAACGAGCTCCGTCTGATTCGTTAGTAAAGAGGTCATGGTAAATGAGCAAATTTGCATGTCCTTCCCACGAATCAAGAAGTAATAGGGATTTGTCTTCACAAACGTCGGGCTTGAGCACTTTTCCGTACCTTTAACGTAGGGCATGTGCACTTGAAATAAGACCATCTGCAAATTGTGTGGCATGGGTCATTATCACGGAAACATCGAATGTATTTCAATGAGAATTTTTTCTTCATTTACCAACACATACGCAGTCGAATCTGGCCGCTCTTTCAAGAGAATAAGATTCTCTTCCGTCAAAAGGATATTTTCTTTGAAAAAAAGTATTACAACGTCTTTCAACGCCTTGCCGATAATATATGCGGAACGGTCAATTTCATATTGAGGCTCGGGAGCAAGTAACTTCTCTTCTATATTAAATGTTATTACGGTATATTTAATTATATGTCAAACGATATATTGAATGTTTCTACGATGACTATCATACATGAGTATGTGAATGAAAAGAAATCACAATTACGTACGAAAATAATCCAAAAAGTGTCTGCATGATTTTTATTCTCCATTAATCTTACTATTAGAAAACAAAACTGAATCACCGGGGGAGCGTCATGGAATAATTGTAAGCACGTTTGCAATAATAAGGATTATAAAAAAAAATTAAAAAAATGAAATCAACAGGATCCGAACCAGCGACATCGTGATTGCTGGACTTACACTTTCCCCCTGCGCCATCGGCGTACAGTGGTCGCAAATGCCCGATTTGCGGGAAAAACCTCGTAAACCGTAAAGTTATGTGGCGATTGAAATGAAATTTAGTACGGAGACGCAGATTGGTGACCCGAAAACAAAAATGAATACATTTGTTTGAAAATATTTTTTTTTGACCCCCCCTTCTGCGGATTAAGAAGTGTACTCAAAATTTTTTTCCTCTTATCCCATTGAGTGAGGTGTCTTTGAATAAGTCTCTTTAAATGCAACAAATAATGTTTCGGGACCTTTTCATTTGAACCCTTCCGTCACGAGATATTTGCATTCAAAGTATTTATCAAAGTTTCCGCCCACCTAATTTTCAAATTACCAATGCACAAAATTTGACCAAATTCTAGGTTGTTGCTCTTCATTAGTACATTGAATAAAAATTAATCAATAATAATAAATAATTATTTATTTATATTAATAAATATTAATAAATAATTAATAATGAATATCTCTTTCGAAAGTAAGCAAATTTGTCAAGGTAAAATAATTTTGTACTGGTACTTTGATAGCTTGGCCTGAGTTATTAAAACCAGTGATCGGCAAATTTGGACTTGAGGAGTCCCGAAGTCCAAAGTCCGGATGAACTTTGGACTTTGCAACCGTGAGAGTCTAAAGTCCGAAAGAACTTCGGACTTTGCAACCGGAGGGAGTCCAAAGTCCGACGGGACTTTGGACTTTGCAACCGTGGGAGTCCAAATTCCGAATGGACTTCGGACTTTGAAACCGTGGAAGCCCAAAGTCCGGATGGATTTCGGACTTGGCAACCGTGAGAGTCCAAAGTCCGAAAGGATTTCGGACTTTGCAACCGTGAAAGTCCAAAGTCCGAAAGGATTTCGGACTTTGCAACCGGAGGAGTCCAAAGTCCGGAAGGACTTCGGACTTGATAACCGTGGGAGTCCAGATTCCATCCGGAATTTGCACTCCCACGGTTATCAAGTCCGAAGTCCCGTCAGACATTGGACTCCTCCGGTTGCAAAGCCCGAAATCCTTTCGGACTTTGGACTTTTACGGTTGCAAAGTCCAAAGTCCCGTCGGACTTTAGACTCCTCCGATTGCAAAGTCCGAAATCCTTTCAGACTTTGGACTCTCACGGTTGCCAAGTCCGAAATCCATCCGGAATTTGGACTCCCACGGTTGCAAAGTCCAAAGTCCCGTCGGACTTTGGACTCCTCTGGTTACAAAGTCCGAAGTCCTTTCGGACTTTGGACTCTCACGGTTGCAAAGTCCAAAGTCCACCCGCACTTTGGACTCCCACGGGACTTCAAGTACAAATGTACTTCAGGGCTGCCCAACGCTGATTAAAACCAAAGCTGAATTCGGACTGAAACTGTCTCTTTTATTGACCTTAGAAGTGCTAGCAGCATCAATATGCATTTAAGCATATTTCTCCTTCAAGTCGCTTATTTCATATCGTTTCGCTCGATCGGAGTGTGGTGCCCTCCAAATTGCACTACATTATTTTTGTCAATATTATAATTCTGTTGAATTTAATGTGATAGTGATATGATACAACGCTGACTGCTTACAGAAGCATTCTCACGCGCGACTTCAAAGTCAAGTCAAAGACAATGCTGACAAGACTGTCAGCATTAAACCAGACTCTCGGATGGGAGTCATAATGGACGACATAGCGACCACCTGAGGGTCAGTCTTAAGAAAATATCGAAGGAGCAAACTGCCTTCTGCAGGATTCCCGAACCGTAGAATTACGCTCTAGTTTGAGTGTCTAGGCGTTTGGCCAATTCGCAACGCGGTCCGGTCAAAATTAAAGGTTAAGATCGAAGTTATATAAACATTGTAATCAATCGGATTCAACTCACTGAATAAATTAATCGTTAACTGTTTTTGCGTGAATTCCTATTCCTTGCGGCGGAAACCCACGGAAACTAATAAAATAATTGTCGAACCGCCTTAACACCCGTTCCTTAGCGTTCACACGGTGTACCGGCACAACAAGAGCAGCGATCGAAAGTCTTTCGAGGCCTTCCTCCTGTGCCCGTTGAAGTTGATGATTCGCAATGAGAACTCTCGATACCGCATTCGAAAACACTATCTAGCCAGTTCTCGTATTTTAACAAATACCTGCCGACCGTGTAACTGTGTTGAAACGGGAAGGGAGGTCGTTATCATTAATTTGTTTATTTTTTAGGGATTCTTTACCGTTAAAGAATTAGAATTCACGTAGAAAGAGGTTGTATATTGGTTTATTATGAAGTTACAATGTTCTATTGACAATTACTGGTACTAACTCGTACCACTACCGAACCGTGCGTAGCCGGCTGATCCTAAGCACCCGTGACAGAGTGTAGCTACCGCGGTTCGGGAGCCTCGGTTAGAGCAGCGATTCGATCTTAGACTCGATGACTTGACTGACGTTGATCGTCACCCTGGTCATTAATATATCCTTGATCTGAGGGTTAGTAGGTCGACTCGGTCGCTGCACCCGCTGTGGAATTAGCCGACGGTGATGCGCCAGCCAGACAGTGCTGGCGCAACGGCTGCAAACAGCGAACAATCGATCGGATCATCGATCGAGCCACTTTTTTACAGATGATGACCACGGCTTTCGACACTCCCTTAGGAATGTCGAATGCCGCAACTAAATATTCTTTCTGAAATTCTGGGGCACAACACTCCTCCCCCCTAAAAAGTGAAAATTCATTGAGAATTTTAGAAATTAATTTTTACTCTGACTTATCTCCTCACACCAGGATTTCGCAATGCTAGGAGGTAACGGGCGTAACGCTGACCCAGCTGTCGTGTGAGATCGTCACGAGGATCTCCTTCTCTCTCTCACGCGCGCACCTCCACCAGGTCGGTGGCCCCGAGGCCCACCGACACAGTTGTGACCGGAGTCGCCGTGGAATTTTGCTGACGAGTGCAAGCTAACACAGGCCGGGGTTACCACCGTTAACTCACCTAGCTTACACCACCTGATTGCAACCGGCGCGATATTATCAAATTGTTTCTTCCCTCTGTTCCCTAAATATATATGGGGCATTCTATGGCATTCCGCGTAGACGCGTACCCTTGACTCAAAATGTTTGCCCCATGATTTTTTCTATTAATCTACATCGAAAATGAAGAGACACGTGTTTCGGGGTTTGCCGTTTCCAGCGCCCGCTATTGAGATGCAGTAGATTGAAGGTTTCCAATTATTGATGATATTTCGAATTTCAAATCGATATATCTCGACAACCGCCAATAATAATTAAAAAAACCGAGGTAGCTTTTTCTTTTGTTTTTACACGGTCTATGCAATCAAAATAAGTACAATTTTGTTGCACTGTTTGAACTATTATTAACTAACAATTAATCGATTAAACATTGAATATCTCAAAAAACACCTATTTGATTTTTCTTATTTTTTTTCCTAAATTCTATGAATAAAAACGAAACGATTGAGACCAGTCTCTATTTGGCTATGGACTTAGTTTAGAAGTTACAGATTTTTTTGTGATAAAAAACTCGTTTAATTCGGTTCATTTCTCAGCGATAATTCATATTGCACTGGGAACTATTGGCCGCTCGTTGTAACGAAAATGGTAACATATATACGCATACATAAGCATATATTAGTATACAGATATAAATATATGGGGGATTCCACGGTGAAACTGGAAGTTGCATACCGTTGAATCAACATTTTTGACCCATGATTTTTTATGTTGATAGACGTCGAAAATGAAGAGACACGTGTTTCGGGGTTTGACGTTTTTAGCGCCCGTTATTGACATGCAATGGAATTAAGTTTTTCAATTATTAACGATATTCGGTATTTCAAATCGATATATCTCAACAACGGCCAATGATAAATTAAAAAACCAGGTAAGCTTTTTTTTTGTCTTCACGCGGTCTTTGCGATAAGGATATGTACAATGATGGTACACCGTTTGAACTATTATCAATTAACGATTAATCGTCTAAATATTGAATATCTCGAAAAACAGCCATTTTGATTTCCTCTATTTTACGCCTTAAATAAAAACAAAAAGACCCCGCTTAATTTTTCCGTTGGCTTCATTTAGGAGTTACAGCTTTTTTCGTCATGAAAAACACGTTTAACCATTACTACCGTTAATGATATATATGTGTACGTGTGTGTGACTAGAAATAATTATCATTTGATATCTCTTAAGAGATATTCAATATTGAGACGATTAATTGTTAATTAATAATAGTTCAAACGGTGTAACATAATTGTACATATCTTTATCGCAAAGACCGTGTGAAGACAAAAAAAACTTACCTGGTTTTTTAATTTATCATTGGCCATTGTTGAGATATATCGATTTGAAATACCAAATATCGTCAATAATTGAAAAGCTTAATTCCATTGCATCTCAATAACGGGCGCTAAAAACGTCAAACCCCGAAACACGTGTCTCTTCATTTTCGACGTATATCAACATAAAAAATGTTGATTCAACGGTATGCAGCTTCCAGTTTCACCGTGGAATCCCCCATATATTTATATCTGTATACTAATTAATATATGCTTATGTACGCGTATATATGTTACTATTTTCGTTACAACGAGCGGCCAATAGTTCCCAGTGCAATATGAATTATCGCTGAGAAATGAACCGAATTAAAAATGTTTTTTATCACAAAAAAATCTTTAACTTTTAAACTAAGTCCATAGCCAAATAGAGACTGGTCTCAATCGTTTCGTTTTTATTCATAGAATTTAGGATAAAAAATAAGAAAAATCAAATAGGTGTTTTTTGAGATATTCAATGTTTAATCGATTAATTGTTAATTAATAATAGTTCAAACAGTGCAACAAAATTGTACTTATTTTTATTGCATAGACCGTGTAAAAACAAAAGAAAAAGCTACCTTGGTTTTTTTAATTATTATTGGCGGTTCTCGAGATATATCAATTTGAAATTCGAAATATCGTCAATAATTGGAAACCTTCAATCTACTGCATCTCAATAGCGGGTGCTGGAAACGGCAAACCCCGAAACACGTGTCTCTTCATTTTCGATGTAGATTAACAGAAAAAATCATGGGGCAAAAATTTTGAGGCAAGGGTACGCGACTACCCGGAATGCCATGGAATGCCCCATATATATATTTTTCCCAATTTTTTTTATACGCCTCGACCATTTTACCAACCAACCGATTTCCTTAACGCCTCCTCAGACGACTTAGGCATGAGGGGGTGTACCTTCCCACCCCACAGTGCCCCTTCAACCCTTGTCGGACCGTGGGAGGGGGTCGTGATGCCCCGCGCGCTTCTATCGTCGGGGAGAGTGCGGGCATCGCCGCTGCCCCAGCCTTTCACGGTTTCCCCCCCGATGTCTTCGTCGCTCACATGCGACGTATGGAGCTTGCTGCCTCTTGCGTCTCCGTGCTCGACGCGGGCATCGCCGTCCCTCTTGAGTGGCGGACCGATGTCGCTGTCTCTGTCGCTCCCGCGCGACGATCTTCGCGAACCAGTTTCAGAGGGATTTTGCAAACTCAGCAATCTTTGGCAATCGGCCTCTGCGCTCGTGTGCGCTATGCGTTCTTCTGGCGCCTTTGCCGTGCTACCGTCTACCGGCTCGGGTTGCGTTATGAGACGGTGCACCGAACACGTGCTCCCGTCCGGATGCCAAAGCCCGTTGTACGATTATTTCCCCCCGTGGGTGTGTCGCTTGACCCCACGGTGACATTAGGTACCGCTGCGTGTATGTCCACGACGCCAACGAATTTACCTTCCACTCTCGTGTGGGCTATTGTTTTACGACGCGGGGGTGACTCCTTGGTCACCCTTCCGTCGATCAGCGGCATCTCATGATCGTAGATTTTTATCTTTTCGCCGCCGAAGATATCAGCGTTATGTTTTCTGAGAAAGACCATCCCCAGTACCCCAGGTACCTGCAACGCTAACTCGTCGGTTACGACAAAGGAAGAGTGTTCAACGTTGACTGCGGGTAAATTGAGAGTCAGTTCCACGACACCCTTCGGTCTGAACTTTCGACCGGAAATTCCCATAAGCTCCACGTTACAGCCCTTAACCGCTGTTTCGGGCAGCAGTCTGCTTGCCCGGATGACGCAGCACTGCGCCCCCGTATCGGCCTTCAGGATCAGCAGTCCTTCGACGGCATCCGCTGACTCGACTACGAAATCACTCATTGCGCTGCCGGCAAGCAGAGTGATCGGAAAGGTTTGCAGGGGAGCTGGAACAGCTTCAACCGATAACGTTAGTACGTCCAAGGTTCCTATGGTCCTCTCCCCTACTACTCCCGTATCAGTGTTTGATTGGGACTCGCGTCCGCCCGCCTGTTCGTCGCTGGACCCTCTTCCGTCGGATTGGGATTCCTCTCCGCCGCTATCGCTGCCTCTCCGCTGGTTCCATCGACGCTTCCTGCAATCCCGAGCGATATGTCCTGACCTCTTGCAATACCTGCAGAAAACTTCGACCTGGTCCATGGCCTTGGCTGCCTGCGGTAGAATTGTACGCTTGGATTTTTGCGTACAGTCTCGACTTAGGTGCCCCGGCTCCCCGCAGTTGTAACAGCGCCTTTCCTCGTCGACTTTGGCCTGCGAGGTCGTAGGTTTCCGTGTGGTGTTGGTCTGTGACCCCCCAAAACCTTTTGGGTTGACCAGGTTCTCGATCTCCTTCGCCCCGGTCACGGCCTCATGGAGGGTGGAGTAATTCCTTACCCTCACAAGCATCTGCACCTGCCCCTGCAGTCCATTCTCGAAGATAGGCTGCGCGCATTTCCGCGTAGAATCCTCGAGCGTACGAGCATCCCTCTCCGATTCAACGTTCTCGGTCAACATAGTTACCAATTCCGTGGTAAGGTTCTCGGTGCGAGCCGCATATGCGGCGACATTTTCCCCGGCGCCCTGCCGCAGGGAGTGGAACTCCACCTGGAGGGCCGACAGCGACTTGCGCTGACCATAGAGCGCCTCCAGCTCCGTCCGCAACTCCTTGACAGTATAAATATTCTTGTCCCGCAAGTCCTGTGAGGCCCTTCCGGTGATGTGACTCGAAAATATTAACTCCAAGAACAGGCCCTGATCCTTCCAGTGCACCCTCCTTTGAACCGTC